>PVKN010013249.1:0-20083 GCA_004027915.1 Capromys pilorides | reverse complement strand
TTACTAATGTGTTATTGCCCTTTTGATTTTTCATGTCCACTAACATTTTTCTTTTGTAGGAGGGTGCTCCTACATTAGGTGCATATATATATATATATATATATATATATATATATATATATATATATCTTCCTCTTACAGTTTTCTCTTAACAAGTATGTAGTGATCTTTATCTCTTTGAGTGATTTTTGGTTTTGAAGTTGATATTGTCAGCAACCCAAATAGCTATCTGTTTTTCTGATTTCCTGTGACATAGAGGATTGCTTTCCATCTTTGACTTTCAGTCAATGAGTTTCCTTTGAAATGTGTTTCTTATATGCAGCATATTGTTAGATTCTGTTTTTTAATCCACTTTACTAGCCTGTTTCTTTTGATTGGTGAATTCAGGCTGTTTAAATTGATAGTTATAACTGATATATATTGGCTTTGTTGTATTATTTTCCCATTATACATTCCATAATTTCTCCCTCTTTTTAATTACTTGCTCTGTTTGGTGGTTCCTCTCTTGTTCTTGAAGCTGTGATCACTTCTCTTTCTAGAATATCTATCAGTACTCTTTGTAGGGTTGATTCATAAAATTCTTCAATTGTTCTTTGTGATGGAAAGATCTCATTTCAACACTGAATTTGATAGTTTTGCAGAGTATATCAATCTGGATTGGAAGTTATTTTCTTTCAGAAGCTGAAATACTTCACTGCATGCTCTTCATTTGATTGTGTTGAGAAATCTCTCATGATTCTGATGGGCATTCCATTGTAGGTGATCTGTTTCTTCCCTCTAGCAGCTTTCAATATTCTAGGAGCCTTTTAGGGGGCGGGGGGCGGGGGTGGACTGGGGTTGGAACTCACGACCTTGCACTTGCCAGGCAGGCATTTGTGCCACGGAGCTATCTCCCCAGCCCCGCTTTCAATATTCTATTTTTTTGCTGAATTTCTGAGATCTTGATTATTACGTGTCTAGCTATAGATTTATTATGCTTATGGCTGTGTGGAGTTCTACATGCCTTGCTTCACTGTATGTCAGTTTCTTTTCTCATGTTTGGAAAATTTTCTGCTAGTACTTCTACAAATAGTCTTTTTATGTCATTTATGCTGTCTCCTGATGCTTTATCAACACCTATTCTTAATTTTTCTTTGCATCATCTTGTAGCTCCTGAATTGTTATTTCCTGATTCCTTGGTATTATTAAGAGATTTTTTTATTTCATGTTCATTAGCTGCAACACTGTCATAGAGGTTTGAAAGTCCATCTTCAGTTCCATTCGGGTGGTTTTTCCAGCTATCAATGGAGTTAATATCCTGGATCTCTGTTAGCATGTTTCATGCATTCTAATTCTTTCCTGTATTGTTCACTCAGTGTTTCCATCATTTTTCTATTCTCTGTTTTCCTATTTATATCTTCTTTAGCTGTGCTGAGCAATTCTTTCACAATTGTCTTTTCTTTTTCGACTTGAGAGATTATGTCTGCTCTTATTTCTTCTATAGCCTGATGGACTTCTCTTTACTTCAGTTGCTATCATTTCAGAGATTTTAGGTATGTGATTTCTGAGTTCCTTTTGAGGGGGAGGAGGGGAATCTCAGCCTACCCTGAGAGTGAGGCTGGCACAGCACGTGGTGTTAGGGATCGAACTTCCAGCCCCTGTGCCTTCTAAGCTTGCCTAAGCAGGTGCTTTAGATGACTGATCTCTCCGGCCCCCGATTTGCAAGTTCTTGTATGTCTTTTGTCTCCTGGATTTGTTCTGGGTGGGCTAGAGGATTTAGATTATCTTTTGCTCCTGCATTTTGGTACTTTTAAAGCTCCCAGTAACCACCAAGATGGAGTGCCACAGGCTGACTAGAGTCTGCCAGAGTTCTTAAATGGCCTCAGGAAAGTTCTGCATTTGCTCAAGCTAGGCCCCCAGATAGCATTTCTCCTGCATCCCACAGGCCACTCAGAGTTCTAAATTTGTGTCCTTACCTTGGCCCTGAAGTTTGCCACCAAATATAATTACAATATATTATAATGTAAGTTTGGAACTGCACCAGCTGAAGCTCCACACCTGCATGCTAGGGACTAAGTAAGATCAGAGCTTCTTTGAGTCCCACAGGCTGCCCAGAGTCTGCCAAAATTCTTAAGTGCTACCAGGAATGCTCTGTACCTCTCATGCTGGGCCCACAGACCGCAGCTCTCCTGTGTCCCACAGGCCACTCAGTTCTCCTAAATTATTAAAAGACTGAATCAGTCTTTTTGAGGGAACTAGTGCTCACTGGTAACCAAATCTTCCTTGGCCGTTCTTGGAAACAGAACCTAAGGTGTGCCAGGCACTATTTTAAGAAATTCACAAACATGGAGCCATGGAGATAGCTCAACTGCTTAAGCGCCTGGCTATGCAAGGACTCAGGTTCAATAACCTGTACCACATACCCTGCCAGCCCCTGGCATGCAAAGCCAGTGACCAAGACAGGGTGTAGTGGGGCACACCTGTAATCAGAGAACTAGGAATGCTGAAACAGGAGGATCCACTACGAATCCAAGCTGCGTAGTAAGACCCTGTGCCAAATATATAAAATTAAAAAAGAAGTTCACAACTATGAATTACTCCAGGCTTATAACCAACTTGAGTATGGACTTTTCTCCCAGTACAGGAGACTTAACCCAGGGGTCTTCTACCACAAAACATAATTACATCCTTAATGCCTCTTCTTTGTTCCTTTTTCTCTCTCCCTCTCCCTCTCATCTCCCTCTCTTCTTTTCTTCCTTTTAAAGACAAGGCCCTCAGTTGCCCAAGCTGGTTCTGAACTTCACAATATTCTTCCCTCAGCCTCATGCATAGCTAGGATTACTTACAGGCATGTGCTACTTTGCCCAAGCTAAATATGGAGTTATCATGGAGTTATTATGTCATATGATAGGAACATGGAGGACCTTAAGATTGTCACTTGCTCAATAACATATAGTGTAGAATGACTATGGGGAGGGCCCAGCATCCCTGGTCTTAATCCTGACACTCTCTTGCAGGCTTCGCATAATAATACTGCTCTGGGGCCAGTGAGATGGCTCAGTGGTCTAAAGCACCTGCTTAGGAAAGCTTAGGCAATTGCTGCAACCAGAGTCTGATCCCCAATCCGATCCTCAGCCCAATGGATCCCCGGCATCACATGCTGTGCCAGTCCCACCCCCAAGGCAGGCTAAGCCAGCCATAAAAAATACTACTCTGGGGCCGGTGAGATGGTTCAGTGGTCTAAAGCGCCTGCTTAGGAAAGCTCAGGCAACTGCAGGGACTGCGGTTCGATCCCCGGCACCACATGCTGCGCCAGCCCCACCACCAGCGCAGGCTGAGCCAGCCACGAAATAAATAAACAAACAAACAAACAAACACAACAAGCAAACAATTAAATAAATAAATAAAATTAAAAAAAAAAATACTACTCTGCTCCACCTACTGGTCAAGGGCACATGTATTCATGCAATGGAGGCAAAGCTTCTCAGAGAAGGCAGGTAGGTTCCAAGAAAACATGCACAGCTCTTCTCCCATCCCCTCAGAAAAATAGGGCCACTTTGGCTTTACCAGGATGCTTATAAACTCACAGGACTTCATACACAGGCACTAACCCTCATGAGAAAGACACTTTCTAATTTTCTCCTTCCCTGAGTTATTTCAGATTTTAATCAGCCCTCCATTTGCCTCAAGAACATCTGACAGCAGCATCTGTGATTGCAGTGTTCACTCTTAAGGATTAGTCCTTACCTTGGCCCTGAAGTTTGCCACAAAATATTTCAACGTTATTATTTTTCAGCATTATAGTATAGTGTTTGGAAACAAGAGACAGCATTCTATTTATAGCACTGTTTTTAATAGGGGTATTTCCATTTACAAATAAATTCTTGATCACTTGAGAATAAATGGCAGCAAAATGCAGTTTTCTAAAAAGGAAATGGATTAAACAAGCCAATCAGAACGGGCTAAGACCCAAAAGTGAGATGCTACAGAGCAAGATTAGCACTCTCCGCCAAGATCTCTTTTAGGACTTAGGCAGCAGGACAGGGAAAAGGCCACCTCCCCTTGCACTTTCCCTGGGCCAGTGCTTCCCATGCTGCTAGCAGGGTGCTATTGCCCATCTTAACCTCTAAGAGATCAGGAGGCAGGAAGTGCCTTGCTTAGGACAATGTGGAATATTGGTTCTACAACACAGATATACTTGGGTAACTGGCAACACAATTTGAAGAGACAATGCATAAACACAGAGGGGAAGCTTACCACAGGTGACATCTAGAAAAAGTTTCACCCACACATGAAGGACATTTAAATGCAAGGGTGGACAGATGAAAATGGAGTAGTTTCACAAGCTTAGCTATAAAAACAAAGATTTAATGCAAATAATTTGTTTCCCTTACAGATTATTCCCTATCCTGCATGTAATATGGATGTATGAATATGAAAAGGAGAAACACAATGACCACTCAAAAAAAGAATCTTTTAATAAAAATTATTCATAAAAATCCTAATAAATTTCAAAGAACAAGATATCCCTTAGTACACTTATAAAAGAACATTTGGTCAATTTTACAAAATGCTCTCTTTTAATTTAAATACATTTCTTATTTACAGATTAAACATAAAATATCATCTATAGTAGCAAAGCATATTGCACATTACAGAGAAGCATTTGTGTATTTCACTAAGTTTTCCCAGAGGTTCCAACTCTATTATTTGAAAAAACAGAATTAATTTTCTTGTGTATAATAAATAAAAATGTAGTCTATGTTTTGTTATTTAAAACTAAAACAAAATACTTTTTAAAAATATTCTTCTGCCTCTCATAATGAGGGGCTTAGTCAATCACAGAAATCCACAGGTACTTGACATTTTTATCAGATTCACATCCAAAATTAAACAGGAGCACAATCCTGAGCCTGACCCAGGGTGAATACAGCCTAAGTTGCCTGTCTCTTCTCACGTGGGGTCCCTGCCAGGGAGGGGTCACACCCAGCGAGAGGCACTAGAGCAGGAGCTGAGTGTCTGGGGGTGGAAAAACAAAAGGAGTTTCTTCTTAAATCCCCACTTAGCCACTCTGTGGCTAAAGTAACCAGTCAGCACTAACCTCTAACCAGTGTTGAATTTGAACATGTCAAAGAGAAAGAGCTCTGAAGCCCCTCAGAAGGAATGTCTGTTGATGCCTAAAGTGAACTAAAAAATAGTTCAGACATTTTTCTTTTGTAAGGGACAAGGGTGAGGAGAAAATCAAAGCCCTTGGAATGTACAACTCAATATCCACACCTGTTAACTATGGCTTCTCTACTCACATTCACCTGCAGACACCACCTGATGCATTTTTCACTAAATACCTATTTAAGTGTCATATGCACATTTCCCACTCCAGGCAACAAAAGCCTAGAACATCAGCAAAACCTAGAAATTCGGTTATAAGAACAAGCGCACAGAACAGCTGGAAAGAAACTGAAGGGAGGTTCTGTGAATGTGCCAGTTTTCCAGACAGGCCAGCACAACTAGAGCACAAACATTCTACTGTCATCCACTATTCAGAATGGAGTTCCTCTATCACATTGTCTGAGGCAGCTAAACTAGCTCTGTGATAATTTAAAACTTTTACCTTGGGAGAACTGGACTCCAAGTTTCATCACAGGGCAGTTTTCTACAGCAGTTTTGCAAAATTGCTTTCAAAATACTGACCAATATTGAATCTAGACAAGTAGCTACTGGGGGAATACACAGATGGTCTAGCATCATAGCTGCTGTAAAAAGTTAAGTCTGTTCTGATTCAAGACATTCCTGGGGCAAACCACTGAGCAAGGGAACTCTACTGACATTCTCTTCTGTGGCTGTCCTCCACTCAATATTTCAGAATACAAAACAGAAGAGACAGCAAGAGCCTATCAAAACATCACAGCTGTTGTCATTCTGACTTTTAAAAAGAAAACAGTAAGCTATGAACTTGGATCAAAGAACATTCTTTTAATGGCTGTACCAGACAGCATTCTGACATCAAGTTCCACGAATCACTGACTGCAGCATCAGCCTTGAGCCTGGATAGTCTTTAAGGTCAACAACCAGGACTAATAGGTAGTAATTCACTCACCCTAAGACTCACCAACTGGTGTGAGTCCAGTACCCAGAGGTCAATAGTTTCAAACTTCATACAAAGCTGTTTCACATCAACCTACACCCTAAGAAACCTGTGTCACTCAAGGCACAATGGTGCTGCCAAGCAGAGACCTCCATTGCAAAGAGTGAAAAAGAAATGCTCAAGCAAGAGTGACAGGTACGGGGCCCAGATGAGAAGAGTAATGCTGGAGTGCTTACACATGACTGCTGCCAGAAGCTGGGAGGACAGGGAGAGTGAAAGGCCTCAGAGGCTCAAGACTTCACTTCGTACCCTGATAGGCCCCATTCTCCCAAATGGGCCATTCATACTCCTACCTCAACTTGTCTGGAGAAAAATAAAGACAGATGCAGGGCTCGCACGCGCACGGGCATGTGTGTGTGTGTACCATTTTTACTGAGTTATTGAAGACATTCAAAATAATACTCTCAAAGAAAATTTTCTAATGTTCAGTAAATGAGATACTATTGATAAAATACTATCTCTAAAATGGAAGTTAAACTGGAAGCTTTTTTTACTTTAAAATAAATTAATAAATGTTCAAAAAATAGAGGCGATATGTTTATTACTAAAAATTCCCTTTTTAAAAATGGAAAATAACTAAATGACATATCTATTTTTAAGAGTTATCCCTAAATTTTCAAGAAGGAATAATTTTTTTTCTCTTTTGACTGAAAATGTAATGACCTACATGGAAGTTATTTCTAGTTTTTGAAAACTAATGAGATCATCTGAAGGGTGCAAACATCGACAAGGGAGAAACATAACACATGAGGCTCAGACTTCTACCCTTTACTTTGGACTACCTAACAAAAAGGAAAAGTATTTTAGCACAACTTCCTCCTACAGACTTGGCTAAAATAACAAACTGCAAAGACAAAAGACCAAGCAATTTCCAGAATCTTCCACATTAACACTCACACCAACCCCTTCCCTGTTGGTCCCATCATATGGCAATACAAAAGACTGCCACAAACATAGCAGTGGCTGTGACAGTTAATGGCCTAAATCAAAACCCGTAAGGCACTAATCTAAAGCCTGTATTACACAGAGACATGGCTCAAGGATATCAGAAAGTCATCTGATCATTTCTCCCTGATTAGCTAATTGGCACTAGATACAAGTGACAAAAACAAAGCGAAACTCCAACCAACCCAAAGATGGTTAGCATTTAGAATACTTGGTTAGAAAATATAAGAAAGATGGAAGTTCAATCTTAGATTTTCTTTGTTACTTGATTTGTTTCTTTTCTCTCCCTAAAAGGCACCTGGTTCTGAAACTGGGAGTTCCTCAGGTAAGTTCATATTTAAAATACAAACAAAATACGATCCAAAAGATGTTAGATAACCTCTCATAGTAGGACATAACACCTTAAGGAGTCTGCCTGTCAGAATTCTGGGTGGGCTATCATTCTAAAGCAAATAATCTGTAACACTGTGAAGACTTCTTGGGACATAAATAAACAAATCAGTAACTTTCCCCACATGTGATCCAAAAATCACAGTAGGATATCTGGCAGAAAGCCAGATCCAATAAAAATAAAAAAAAAAAAAATTAAAAAAAGACATTTTCAATGCAAAAAGTAGGTACACCAAGTGAACCTCAGGCCCTTTGCACAGAAATTGCATTCCTAAACCTTTAACAAAGAGGTAGCAATACAACAGGAGGACCAAGTGCTAGCAAAGTGAACAGACTTGGATTCTAAACAGAAAGCCAGAAATAACCAATCTAAAGATGCCCTATTATGTTACGCTTAATAACAACAGCTGTCAAAAGAAGCCAATTTCCATGTACTTTCTCATTTCAAACTATATCCTTAAGAAAAATAGGGCATTTTATTGAACAAAAAGAAAACACCAAAATATGCAAGAGTTAACTTGATGTGGGTAAGAAGCTGGGCAGAAATTCCTATGCCATCACGGACGGCCAGACTTCCGCCTCTTCCACTTCAGACAGGACTTTCATGTAGTCTGTGTTCAGTTAGATTTGGTTTATGATGAGTTCAGATAGAGAAGAGCAGATCAAACCAAGCCAACCATCTGGTCAATCTGTCGCATGTAGATACTCTTTAAGGGGAGGAAGTACCTCCTTTCATCAGGAACACGATTGCACTAGAAAGATATAAATTTTGAATTAGAAACCTATGTGATAATCTCTCAGAAAATGTGGCTGGATGACCTAAACCAGTTTCTCGACCCAGGCACTACTGACATTTGGGACATGTAATTCTTTGTTGGGAGGGGCTGTTCTATGTAATGAGAACATCAGCAGCATCCCTGGCTTCTCCTCTTGGGGCCCAGTGACAACCCCACCTTTCAGTTGTGATAAGCAAGAAAACGTCCCCAGACAATAACCCTGGAAAAGCAAAATAATCCCTGGACATGGACTGACGAAATTTAATCTCCTCACTTTACAGGTATAAAAATGAAGACCCAAGGATGCCAACAATATTTCACAGCAAGTAACTTGATAGCCAGGAGTAAAAGCCACATCCCTTGGGTGATAAACTTCTCAGATTTCAGAGAACACTTTAGCCACCTGAAAATACTGTTGCTATCTATCTAAATGCTTCAGAGCGTTAGTTTCTTTTTATTAAAGGGCTTTTTTCGTGGGCATGATGATGGACACTTGTAATCCCAGCTCTCAGGAAGCTGAAGAACGTGGATCACTCTGAGCTTGAGGCTGGCCTGAACGTGAAGCTACATAGTGAGTTTAAGACCAGCCTAAAATATGTGGTAAGACCTTGTCTCAAAAAGAAAGAGACAGAGAAAGAGAGGCTTTGTTTCTCCTACTTGTAGGAGATGCAGGTCTTTTATTTATTTATTTTTTTAATGTATTTAGTAGAGGTTTATAGGGTGTCACTACACAGATTGGACTTGTAGTGATCCTCCTGCTTTTCAGCCCCCCAAGTGCTGGGATTATAGGCACACCACCATGCCCAGTGTCAGTCATGTCTCAGTGCACCCTGGGGATGGGGCTCGCATGGCACGCCAGGGAGCACCCTGGTCCCTGTGTCTCCTAAGCAGATACTGGGCATTTAATCCACTGAGCTATCTGGCCAACCCAAGATGCAGGTCTTGACAATCAACGAATGGAATGGTCCATAAACACTGATCTTATTCACTTTCCATGGCTCTGCAGTTCTTCACTCAGCCCTGCATCTCAGCTTCTGAGATCAAGGTTGGTGGCTCTTTATAGATTCCATTCTCCTTCAGACTTTCATAAATGCTGTCTCTTCTGCCTGGCCTTTCTGATTCCTAGTGATGTCAACTAAGGAGAAGCTCCAGGAGGACACCAGGACAAAGGGGGTAGTATCAGGTCTTGACCTGCTAGTATCCTGCCCACAGTTTGGGAAGCCACTCCCAAGTAGTGGCTCCTGCCAGTGGCCAACCTTCCAAGACTCCTCCAGGGGATGTGGTTACTCCCTCCACCAGGCACACAGAGGGCTGGCTGAGAAGGTGCCACTGCTCTCCCTACATCCAGACCACACCAGGTTCCTTCACAAAATTCTTTTCAAATTACCCAGTGTGGGTATAACACCAATTTTCTGTCAGAAATTCTGAATGCCAAAGGATTAGGAATGTTCCACTTTCTTACACACACACCACCCTGGGAAAGGCAACTCACATTGGCGCTGGAATTGATGACTTTTAACTCATGAGATTTTGGCCTGTGCATGAACTTTCCTTGCTGGTCCTGCCCTTCATCTTCAGAGAAGAATTCCTTCCAAGGTGATTCCCGAAGATGTTCGTCCACAGATATAATGTGGCCCTCTGTTGTAAACATGTACTTGGTTCCAGACTGGTGTACTGGATTCTCCTCATCAAACAGCTAGAGGAAAGGAAAATAGAGTTTCTCAGCTACCCAGGGAACAGAACTGGCTGAAAAGGCACTGATTAATAACCATGGTTTCTGACCTTGACTGTAAAACTAGATCGCTCTTTTTATTTAAACTCAAATACCCAACCCCCAAGCCCCACCCAGACCGAGAGACTGGAAAATCCTAGAGCTGGGATCCAAACACAAATAGTCCATAGAAGCTGTTCAGAAAATTTTCATATACTTCTTAGAAGTCCCCCTACTGGATTCCTAGAATCACTGTCATTTCACATACACCCAACTCTTAAATCACAGATGCTAAGGAGCAGAAGCTCTCATTTTTCCCATCGCCATCGCCATCACCATCACCATCTGCCCAGGGCCTATCCCAGAGCTGATATATCTGTAACAATCAGCACAGTCTTAGATGCAGCTCTGAGGCCAACATAGCACACAGGCACAGCCCTTGCCTTGAACAGTGAATATGGCTGAGAATAAGAGGGTAAATGGGTGCCAGTTGGGGAGAGGGGTGAATATTCAGCAAATGTGGAAATGAATTTTGTAATTAGACTTTATTCTGGGGGGGATCATTTCAAGACACTCCAAAGATGCCTGAAATTGTCAGTACTGAACCCTATATACTGTACATTTTGACAGTTTATAAATTACACACAAAAGGTTACTAACAACTAATAATAAATGCCTGCCTGGCAAGTGTAAAGTCCTGAGTTTGATCTCCAGTTCTGGGGGGGGAAAAAAAACCCTAAAATAGAACTATGTAAGTTTTTTTTAAACTTATGAACTATTTCTGTAACTTTTTAACTATTTATTTGGTACAGGGTCTTGCTACGCAGCTTGGACTCACAGTGACCCTCCCCAACGCTGGGATTACAGGCATGTGCCACCACACCCGGTTTTGGTGACTGGCATGGTAGGCCTGGGATTCAAAGATCAAACTCCAGTCCTTGAAGTTGCCAGGCAGGCACTAAGACCACCAAGCTATCTCTCTAGCCCCAATAATTTTCCAATTAATATTTTCAGATTGGTAGACTATGGGTAACTGAAACCATGCAAAGTAAAACCACAGATATGGGGAGAATACTGTACTTAGAAATTTTTAAAAATGGAAGAAACTACTGGTTCCTAAACTAGTTAATGGATAAAACATGAAATTCAATGAAGTTAATGTGAAAATGGACCAGAACCTAGGCGTTCTCCTCCCAGACTGAGCTCTTTCCTCTTAGGCACCCTACAGCCTCCTTCACTTCAGAACCAGGGTCTGCGTGTTTAGGATGTAATGGCGGCCCATGTCTTCCCACTGCACAGTACTGCACAGTAAGCTGGTGAACACACCAGCTTTTATGAAAGTGATGCCAGAAAGGACAGTGGTCTTGAATAATCAGATCAACAGCTCCAAAACCTAGCTCTGCACTCTGGAGTCTACTTACCAAAATCAGATTCCTAAGATCACTTTCAAAGGCAGTGAGTCAGTACAAATGAAATCTTAACAAAGGCCCCAGGGTTATTCAGACCCAGGGAGCCCCAGACTTGGGAACCACGGACTAAATGACACAACTTACACTGCTGTGGCTACTTCTGAAATCTTTCCCCAGAAAGAAGTCTCAGAAGTCTCCTCTGCATGTGGCCAGAATGGGCAGCAGAGCAGCTAAAGGCACAGGCACCACGCAAGCATGTGATACGACTGCTAACACGATGGAGACTGGACAGGAGTCAAGAGAGACGCTGGCTCAAGCCTCCATCCCATCACACACTCACCCCAAGGCCTCGGACAGGGCCTCTGGGTGTGGAGCGTAGTTATCAGAAGAGGAATAACAAACATTTACTAGTTTAGGAACCAGTAGTTTCTTCCATTTTTAGAATGGAAAATTTTTAGGTGACCCAAGAGCTCCTTCTAGGTCCAGAAATTCTCTCCACATATATACCAGTGTGTGTTGAAGAATATGCAAGTATGTAAGTGTTCACAGAGACAGCCAGACTGCGCAAACCCCAAGAGTTGAAGGCAAGGGTGTGGCTCAGCGACGGAGCATTGAATGGAATGCATGAGGCCCTGGGTTCAATGCTCAGCACCACAAGAAAGAGGAGGGGAGGGATGGACCAGAGGGTGAGGGGGTGAGGGGGATTGCCTGCCTCCTCAGCGAAGACTCCCTGACCACAGTATTGAAGTTGGTCCTCTATTGATCCTTGCTAGTACTTCACACAGTTACTAATCATAATCTCATTTCTGATTATTTTTTTAACTTTTATTTTTGTTAGTACACATTTACACTAATTTCTATTTCCTTAATAAGTGATTCCACCATAAGGCTGGAGAACATGAAGGAAGACTAATGGAGACTACTGCTAAGCAGTCCTAAACAGGACTTAAACTAACCAACTGGCTGTCCATGTTTGCTTGTGAGTCTGTCCAAGGCCTAGGCCCTTTGTCTGCAGATTGACAGCAGATTCATAATAAGTGAGACTGTGTGAGTCACTGGTACCTACTGAGGTCTGCAATTGTAGGTGAAGCCTCACAGGACAAGACAAGAAAGCCAAGGACACCTGCCTGCCTCCAACCTCAACTAGATAAAGGTTGTGGCCTTGGACATCTCACTCCTGGATGGATTAACTTAATACTTTAGAGACGTCTATGTGGGGTTCCAGCCCTTGAATATTCCCCTTCCTTGTTTAGATAAAGAAATACAGGTTACCCAGAAAAGGCCTTGGTCTTAGCCCTGAGAAAATATCAGATTCTGTGAGTGGGCTTGGATCCTCCCAGAGGCCCAAAATCACTCCATTTGCCTCTTTTCATTTATCCTTCACCATACACTTGTTTGGGAGACACCCAACCTGATCAGTCCGCAACAACTAAGGCATATTTTTAACCCAACAGAAGGCAACAATATTCTTTTGTAAAACAATGCTTATATCTGTAAGAATGTGTAACACCTAACACCCAGCAACACTGAGTAAAAGTCTGTCATGTAGAAGGCTACAAAAATACTTTCTCCAAGCCCTTGGTAAATCTTGAAACACACATACCAGATATAAGTATTTACATGTCTCGCTGAGAAAGAAGCTCTCCATCCTATCTTCTTTGGACTTGTCTATGACATGATGCAGCGTGGCATACCCACATCTACAAGAGATTTATCCAGTTAGTCCTGCTCCTGCTCCCTTCCCCACTGATAAATATCAGATAAGTAAATATCCTATTAAGATGATATCCTCCAACACCATGTAAGAAATAAACTATATGAAGTTCAAAGGCCTGGGTCATTTTAAAATTGGTTTGAGGGCCAGGAATATAACTCAGTGGCATAGCACCTGCCGGGAAAGCCAAGGTCCTGATTTTGATTCTCAGTACCACAAAGAAAAAAACAGATAGGTGGTTTGGCTCTTAAATTAGCAGGTTAGCTCCAGGGAGCACAGGAAAACAATGAAGTGTGTTTACCAAAAGCATGACATGACATCAAGAACAAGAACTGCCAACAAATTTAGCACAACTGATTTCATTTTAGTCCCAGTACTTGTAGAACTGACTTACTGAATGTCCTAAAATAACAGTTTCTAAAAAAATTTTTTAAGACATTGGCGGCTAAAAAGCAAAAGCAAGGCATAAAATTAAAGTACAAAGTATGAATAGACATAAATGTACATACACATAAAAATATTAAAAATATTAAACCTAAACATTGACTATGGTTATCTCTTAGGTAGCAATCACAATGAAAATACTCTATACCTTAATATTTTTCTGCACTTTAAATATTTTGCCCTGTGCGTTATTTGTTGTTGAAACCTTACATAAAAAAAGAAAAAGTTAACAAGTGATTCCTGCTACAATGAAGAGGTTTTACTATAGCAAAAATAACCATTTCATTACAAAAGTAACATTTTTGTGTGTGTGTGGTACCAGGGATTGAACTCAGGGCTTGTGCTTGCCAGGCAAGCACTTATTCCACTGAGCTATCTCCCTAGCCCTATGAAAGTAACATTAATGATCTAGCTTTTCTACAAATTAAAATGCAAGCTAGAGGGCCAGTCAAATAGCTCAGTGGATTAAAATGCCTGCAAGCAGACACAGGGGCCAGTATTCAATCCCCAGGCCTGCCGTGCCAAGGCAAGCTGTGCCCAGATGTGCCAGCCCCACCCCCAGGGCACGCTGAGGTGGCAACTGAGACTGGGTATGGTGGCACACATTGTAACGCCAGCTCTTGGGAGGCTGTAAACACAAGGATCACTACGATTCTGATCTAGTAGTGAGACCCTGAATAGCCTGTACACCTTTCCCTCAAAAGACAATACATACATACAGACATAAATAAATGCAAGCTAGAATAATATTTTTTCCAGAACAGCTAAAAAAATCACAGGTAGACAACAATAAAGCAGAACTTCAAAAACTGACTTGACTTTTGTGTATTTCTCCAAGCTCTGCAGGATATCCATTCCCACATGGAGGTAGAAGGGATTCTTGGTTGCCTAGAGAAAACAAAGGAGAACATGACTCAGCAAGGGCCTGGAAAACAAGGCACTAACCAGCACAGGGCTGCAGGGCTCCCTGGAGGATGAGTCAGCTTGCATTGAAGCATTTCTGCAATTTACTCAACCTAAGCCACAGTTGGGCAATCTGTTCCCAGGTAGGACAACAACATACTTTGGCTCTGATATCCATCATGGTCAGAAATAAAACAACAACAGCTTGATAGTAACATTATCTGAGAGAACAAATTCAGTTTCTGTTCTTTTTATTTTTGGTACTAGGAATTAAACCCATGGTCTTCCTATGAAGCTCCATCTCTATATCTAAAAACCTTTTTAAATTTCTATTTCTCTGTGCATGTGACACTGGAAATCAAACCCAGGGATACTCTACCACTGATTTACACTCCCAGGCCCTCTATGTTGTACAGACAAGGTGCCAACTTGCACTCTGCCTGCTTCGGTCTCCTTCCCTGCTGTGGTTACAGGCATATGCCAACCACACTCGGCTGGCAAAAGGAGTTTCTACCTCACCTCAGAACTCTCTAGAAACTAAAAACATTGGCACAGGGAAACAGGACCTTTCTCCCCACCCCATTACAATTGTAGCACTAGGAGAAAAGTAAAAAGGAGTAAGACTCCAAGGTATCTACAGAAAGCCCTCACATTTTCCTCTAATAAATCCTCCGGTTGTTGACTCCTCTATCACATATTCTTAGTAGTTTTTGTTTTATTTTGTTTGTTTTTTGTGGTGGGAAAGGGAGATTTCTCTGGGAAGATAGGACTTCTACACTATGAACATTTTAGAAGACAGGGATCACTTTTAATTCATGCTTAGTGTCATCCTGAAGCAATAAAGCAAATAACCCCCAAATTGGCTGACTCTGGGTTATAAGATCTTGGGAGTAGCTTCAGAGCACAAAGCTATAAAGCAGAATAATTCTCTGGATTCTAAGAAATTAGCCTGCAAAAGGAAGAATCTGAAAACATAGAAGCAAGAGAGAGGGACAGAAACGAAGAGGTGTCAGCCCAAGGGCAGCAGGATTAACTTTCAGAAGAAAACTCAGGGCAACTCACTTTCAGATCTCCTCCTGTCCCTTGGAGCTATTCTGCTCAATAAATTTTCTAACTAAAAAAAAAAGAAAACTAAGATAGAACCAGGTGTGGTGGTATACACCTGTAATCCCAGCACTTGGGAGGCTGAGGCAGAAGACCATTGCAAGTTCCAAACCAATGTGGGCTACAAAGTGAGTTCAAGGCCGGACCCTGTCACACACAGATAAAAAAAAAAAAAAAGAAACCACCAAGATAGCAGCAGTTATATCACCATCAGACTGTATACAGCCCTGGGCTCAGAGAGTCCACATGTAAGAACTCTTTAGCCAGGCATGGTGGAACACCCTGTTATCCTTATATTTAGGAGGCTGAGGCAGAGAATTATTGAGTTCCAGGCCAGCCTGTCTCAGAAAAGAAAAAACAACTTCACAAAATTATCACCTCTTTCTTTCTTAGAGGTTATATAAAATTCAAAAGGTTTCTAAAAGCAAGGACCATTACCAGTTTGTCTTACTTTTCTCACTGCTGAAACAAAATAGCTGACACCCAAAATTAAAGGGCAAAGGAAAAACAAAACAAACAAAAAAAAAATACTTTGGGCTGGTGAGATAGCTCAGCAGTCTAAAGCACCTGTTTAGGTAAGCTTAGGCAACCATAGAGACAGCGGTTCAATCCCTGGCATCACATGCTGCACCAGCCCCACCCCCAGGGCAGGCTGAGGCAGCCATAACATAAATAAAGTTTTAAAAAAGAAAAATACATAAAATAAAATAGAAAATAAAGGACAAAGGTTTACTTAGGTCATAGATTATAGAGGTTTCAGTCCATAATCAACTGGCTCCAAGGCTGCGTAGCATGGCACATGAGCATCTCAGAGAACCAGTTCGTGGTAAGCAGAAGACAGCAAGAGCAACCAAGAACAGAAGTCTTTTCCTGTCCTTTATATTATATCCAGGATACTGGGATTCTTAGGTGCCAAATGAATTAGTAGACTGATTCAGTAATTATGCAGCCCTAATCCTAGCACTGCACCATGAATTGATCACATACTCTAAATACAGCTACCTTGGGGAGACAAAAAAAAAAAAAGCTGACTGCAGGAAGCTTTGGGAGTACATTTAGATGCAAGCTATAACACCAGTTTCACAAAACTCTCCCCTTTTCATTTAAAAGCAAACACCAAGAATTTTGTATAAAAAAATTTATCATTGAACCTAAATAAATTTAAGCACAATACTAATCTGACTACAAGGCCTTGTAAAAGTCAGGTTTGCAGTGGCAAATCTTGCACAATGCAGGCACCTGCCACAGACTTGAACTGCATTAAAAGCTGGCTTCTTATTAAAGGAACAGCTTATGTTGTGATATTTGTGAATGGGCAAGCACTCTCAGTGTGTTTATTTATGGTATGCACAGAAATACATGCATTTGGCTTCAGTTGTCTGTGAGAAAACATTTCACAGTTAAAGTGACATTCCCTCTGCTGGCGCAAGAGTAACTGCATGAAAGATAAACATTAAATGGTTTTTTTAACACTAAACAAAAATAAGACATGTGTGTGAATCCTAGATAACTTTCTCTATAAATAAGAAACTGAATTTTCTTTTTGTCTGAATAATTATTATCTACATCAGGGTTCTCCAGCACATAGGCACAGAAATGCATTCCCCTAAAAAAGGTTTCCCTAGTCAAATAGATTTGGAATACACTGAAGGCAAAATCCTTCTCTTGAATATTTAAAGACATAAGGGCAAATACTATACCAAAGACATAAATCTTTGCAAAATGTGAGGTTAAAAGCATTTGGCTACACAGACTGTTTCTGTCCTGTGAAACTATACATGACATAGAGCATTAACAAGACTACAGCCATGTGATAACTCTATTAAATTCCTATGAAAACAAACTACTGTTTAAAGAGTTCTGGTACCTGGTACAGGAGATATGTAGATTCCACTAATTCTGGTCTCAGTGGGTAGAAGAGAACATCAGGGGCCTGTAGCTGCCAGTTATACCTCTCAGGAAGGGCCCCATATCGTTTCCATATGGCATAGTAAAAGGCATGGAGGCAGATAGCATCCTCCACATCTCCTATCAGAACCTACGGAAAAGACATGGGTCACCAGGCTGAGATAATTTTCCCAGAATGGCAAAACAAAAAGTGACACAAATGTCAAACTTTCCTTTACTCTCTGGTTCTTATGCAACACAGCTAGAGACAAAATCAAGTCAAAAGTGACAACCCCAAACAAATGCTGTTTGTATCTGTCCACCAACGACATATAGATGGTGAACTGCACAGGAAAGGTCAAATGTACCAAACAAGCACATAACAAAGATGGATTATCCAACCATCATCCGCAATTAATTTTTAAATATGACTTTTCACTAATGTAGTATAGGTCCACTCAATAATGTAGGAACTTGTTTCACAAACAGAATTCTCTATCTCATCTCCCAAATTCAACAGAGCTAGAAAATGTTTACATCACAGAAAAAGGAAGAAAAGGATAGTCATGACTATCCTTCGCAAATCTGATTGTAAAATACCTGCAGTCCGGGAAAGAATGCCTGCAGAGAGTCGATCCAAGTATTCATGAGCTGCCCACTGAACATGTTCACATTAACATAGAGTGGGGGATCTCCTTCTCCTTCGTTACAGGCTTCACGCCTACAAACACAAGCAACACATGCAAAGGTGAAAAGAAAGTTCACTGACAGAGCTCTAACCCTATCACTCCAGGAGCACCTACCTGTTTCACTCAAACAGAATCAACACTCACTTTTATCCATGTTATGGTTTATGTCTAGTTGTCCCCCCAAGCCTCATGCAATCATGGAGCGGGGTCTTCTAGAGTTTGAGACTTGACTCATGATCCACTGGGATTATGTGTTTTAGTACTGATGGGACTATGGGTCTGAGTACTTACGGGATTATGGGTGTAGCCTAAGGCAGATAGGCTGAGGCAGAGAGCCTAAATGTAATATAAAGAGAGACAAAAAGACTCTCTCTGTTGCTCTGCTGCCCTGGTTGGTCTGTTGCCTCTGTCATGGTTGCGGCTGTTCTGCCGCCATGAACTGGATGCTCTCTGCCCTGTTCCAATCAGCCTTGGGCCAGCTAAATATGGACTGAAACCTCCAGTAACTGTGAGCTACATAAATCTTTCCTTCCTTCATTTTGGGTGTCGGGTATTTGTCCCAGCAATGAGTCAAAATTAACTAAGACAATCCGCTTTACTTAAACCTTTGGTGAAAAGATTCCCACTAACTGTGTGAACTAGATACTAACAAAAGATAACCTCTACTGCAGAAGAAAAGTTCCAAACTGAGGCCTTTGTAGTACACTTCAGTGCTTTGGAAAAAGCCAGCTGCCATGAGGTATATAGGAAAAGGCCCCATGGCAAAGACTTGAGACACTCATCCAAGAGCCAGGAAGACTGCCAGCCATGACATGTATGAGCCTAGAAGGGGATGCTGCAGCCCCACACTAGCTTTGCCATGGCTACACTCTTAATCAATAGCTTGAGAGCAACTTCATGTGGCATCCGAGGCCAGAACCTAGGACCTACATCTCCTGTATTTCTGTCGTTTAGAAACTATTATCAGGTCATGTTTTTCATTTAAGCCACTAAGTTTTGGAAAACTATGCTATTTAATGCTAAGGGTAGAACAGACACACAGACCTCAGGAATTTATGTTTTAAAAAGAAGAACATTAGCAGGGTATGGAAGCACATGCCTATAATCTCAATACTCAGGAGGCTGAGGCAGGTGAATCACTTTGAGCTCAAGCCTAGCCAGCACTACACAGCAAGACCCTGCCTCAAAAAACAAAACAAAAAAAGAACGGTTCAGAATGCAAACCATTGCGCTGGGGAAATAGCTCAGTGGCTTAAACACCTGCCTGGCAAGTACAATCCTGAGTTCAACAGCATCACCACCACCACCTCTCATATATATATATATATATATATATATATATATATATATATATATATATATATAAAGAATAGCCCTCAGAATGCAAACTATTTGTTTTTTAAGGCCACAGAAGTGGTATAAAAGAGACATACCCTCTTCTTAAGTAGTTCTGAATGCTCCGATATGCAGCATTAAACATTTCTAGGTCTTCTCTTTCTCCAAAGAGAATGTAAGATTTTAAAAGGTACTCATAGAAGGAGTCTAGCCCAGCACCCAAGCCACTCTGTTTTCCAGTCCAATGGCCTGTCTGGATATTCACAACATTGCCTGCAGGAACAAAAATAAAACAACTTCAGATCCCAATTATTTTGTAAGGAAGGGGACACACATCCTACTTAAGCCTCACTTATCAGCAGCTTTATCCTTAATAAGAAAAACTGAAAGACTAACCCTAAAATTTTTCTGTCTTACCAATAACTTGGACAACCTATAGATCTTTAACACAAAATGGAGGTAAAAATTTAAAGCAAACAAAAGGATAAATTTTATACATATAATATATATTATATATGCATAATTTACATGTCTTTTTTATATACATATAAAATTTGTCATTTTTATTTTCCACACTGACAATATATTCCAAAGCTCAAAGGAGTTCTCACAGTCTTTAACCCAGTACTTTTATTCCTGGTAATCTGTCCTC
>PVKN010013248.1:0-20085 GCA_004027915.1 Capromys pilorides | reverse complement strand
TTGTTGTTGTTGTTTTTAAACCGAGTATTTCCTCCATCTTCCCCGACAGAGTTGCACTTCATGAGATTTCCCCGTCTTTGTATTTTGAAGAAGTGGAGTGCAGCCGACTCAAGAGTAGCGGGGCGTTGGCCTTCTCAGTGTAAGGGGGAGTTACAGTGTAACGCTCCTTCTACACCGGTCACCATCTGGCCACCCCTGGTTAGTAACCAGCCGGTTCTCGCGCCTAGGGTTTCTCTCTCTCTAGTCTTCCGGTAATCCCCTTTCCAAGAGAGCCTGCTGGACATTTGTCCTGTACCTGGCAAGGCCCAAGTGTGAACAGGTCAGGATGCCGATGTGACCCAGTCCAGAGTCACACTGTGGCTGGAAAGGCCCCCTGGGGCGAGAGATGTTAGCTCCAGCAGGCTGAAGCGGGGGTGAGGGAGTGGGAGCGGCGAGGTCGAAGCCCCAGGCATCATCACTATTGCAGGGCCGCACCCTCCCAACTGCATCGGTGCCCAGGGCCGAGCGCAGCGCCTGGGAACAACGTCCTCGCCTGTGTCGAGCACAGAGCTCCCGGGACTGAAGTTTGAAGGGAGCCAAAGCAGAGAGACTCACATTGCAGACGCGCAGCGAACCCTCCCTGAAGCCCCCGCAGGCCCAGCAGAGCCAGCGCTGGTCCGGTCCCACGCGCCCCGGGCTGGCGCAGATGCGACGGACGTTGACACTGCATTCCCGGTCCCGCAGCCCGAGGACGCGGTCGGGGCGGGGGTCTGGGGCTGCGGGGCGCTCCGGGGCCGGTCCGGGATGTCACACCAGGGCAAAGTGGGGCTCCCGAGGGGATTAAGAGTCGGGTTCCGCGCCAATTCTGGTGCTCGAATTTGACCTTTATTAGCCGCGCCTTGCGGGGCTGCGAAGGGGATTTGCATCCGCGCTCGCCCTTGCCCTGCAGACGCCCGCTTCTGCAGCCACACTGCGGTGCCGCCTCCCGGCTGCAGGCCAGAGTCCCCGCGTCCACGCGGAGCAGTCAGGCACCCGGGGCGACGCCGTGAATGCCTCGGAGCGCAGTGTATCGGGGTGCAGGCGGGGGAGGCAGCTAGCTCAAGTACGCGGCAGCCGGGTGCGGGGTCCACACCGCGTGTGCCTGCAGCCGTGGGGGCGGGTCCTGCGGCCGGCCTGCCGGCCGAGCCCTGGCTGTCACCGGCACTGCGGCGAGGGGCTGGGCGGCTCTCCCGCGCCCGCGCGCCCCCCGCCTCCCTGTGTCCCCCGGCTTTTCCGGGAGGAAGATGGGGTGCCCTGGGCCGGGGGAGGGGACGGCTCGCCCCGGTCCGTCCCGGTCACGTGTCCCGCCCCCGCGCGGCGGCGGCGGGAGTTCCAATCAGCTCGCGCCAGGGGGCTCCTCCCGGGCAGGAACCACCGGCTGGCTGCGCGGGGTGGGCGCCGTCACCTGACGCCCGCACGCGCCCCCGCCCCCCAGAGGAAGGGCGTTGGTAGCGTCTGCCGGGTTACAAATGGCCCCGCCCGCGCCCTCGCCCGCTCGCTCGGGCTCGGCGCGGACCCGGGGCGCGCGCAGCTCCGGCTCTGGCTCTAGCTCCGGCTCCTGGTCCAGGTTTTGGTTCCTGGCTCCCGCAGGGCGCGCCCGGCTTGGCCCGGCGCGGGGACTCGCCTGCCAAGGTCGGAGGCCGCCGAGGCTGGGACGCGCCTGCCCAGGTGAGTGCCTGACGCTGCGTGGGCTGTGTGGGGACACTTGGGGTCCGCGAGTCGCAGCGATGCCTGGGTCCAGCTCTCAGCGCGAGTCCAAGGTCTCGCGCCTCGCTGGCCTCCAGTCTCTCCCCACCACACACACACACACACACACTCTTCTGGGTCCTGCCCGAGCTTGGGTCTGGGGGAAGGGCTTCCAGAAATGCTGTCCTCGAGGTGCTGGACAAAGGTTGGGAGACCCATCAGGTGGGAGCGCAAGCTGCGGGGACGGGGGCAGGACTGGAGCGCGCCTGGCGGCGTGTGTGCAGAGCCGCTCAGGGAGGTCTGGTCTGAGGTGGGGCGAAACCTCTGCGGCCGTTCGCTGGGTCCCCAGAGTCTCAGGTGACTGCCCGAGGGCGTTGCAGGGTATGCCGAGGGTTGAGGCAGCTAGGCAGCGATCCTGGCGTCTCTGCTGCGCCCCTGCAGTCGCAGAAGCGCAGGTGGCTCGGTCAGTACCCGGAAAACAGTCCTTTACCTTTGAACTTCTCGGCAGAAATTAGTCTTAAAAGTGCTGAATCATGCAAAGAGACGTGAGAAAGCGTGGACTTGGTGGGGTGGTAAAGTTTTTCAAAGCTGGTATCTGCACTGGGGGATAAATGCTTTCAATTAAAGGTGTAGACATTTAAATCATAGTTTGAGGCTGTGCCTTTGGCTTTATGGCTACCGTGTTGCTTTCCTTTCTATAAGGTGAGTTATATCCATTTATTATTTCTTACCACCGTCTTCCCCCTCTAAACAAAACCCAAGAAAACCAGAGAGAGGGGAGAT
This sequence comes from Capromys pilorides, assembly GCA_004027915.1. Lineage (NCBI taxonomy): Eukaryota > Metazoa > Chordata > Mammalia > Rodentia > Capromyidae > Capromys > Capromys pilorides. The sequence goes on along the minus strand of PVKN010013248.1, from coordinate 17,598 downwards.
AAAAGACATATTTTTTGGTGTGTCCGTGGTTATAACAGCACTGGAGGAAGCAGGCTTGGAAAATAGAAAACATCCTGCTGTGATGAGTGGAGTGATGGCCAATTGGATTTGTCATATGCCACGGAACAGAATGTCAAGCTGATAGCGTGCAGACTGGAGAGAAACGGAGCAGGAGTTGCCCATTGAGGAAGAAATTAGCCCTGATCCAATTGCACTCAGCAGAGGAGCTAAAGGGTTGGAGTCTGCACCTTGGAGCCCATCTCTGCAGGTGGAGGCAGAAGGGTGCAGTGTCCATGCAAGTGCTGAAGTCAGACACCCACTGGCATAAAGATGATTTTTAAAGAATCAGAGTCAGGGTTAGTAATATGGGTGTGTCCCCAGGCAGCTCTCCCGGTGGACTCAGTGCCCTGCTGACTCATAAGGGTGATAGCCCAGCTTCATAGGGTTGGGTTTGACTTGCAGACTTGCACTGTACTTGCAAAAGAAAAAAATAAAATAAAAAGCAAATTGAAGTGTCAGCAGAGATGTCCACCAACAGACAAGCTGGTCTTCTTGCATCTCCTCCAGGGAGGTTTTTCTGTCTTCCTTGACTGGCCACCTTTATTCCATGCCTGCCTTCTGTGCATGTGCGGAGCATATTTGGTTTGACACAAAGGTTTTCAAATTGTAACATAAGCTGTGGCAGTCTTTGCAACATGATATTTTTGAGGCATTTTGTGAAGGATGCTGGAGAAAACAATATGAAAGATGAATCGAGTTTTCTTTACAACATAGATTCTCTTACGAGAATCTCATTTCGAGACCAGGAGCCCCACCCTGTTTCTGAGCATCTGCATGAGAGACCAGGAGAGGAATTCCACAATTGCAGTGGTGCAGGGGAGGCAGTGTCTCAGCTTGGGTGTTGCCTTAATGGAAATAATTACTAACATTTTGCAGGATAAGCTTTGATCCATGGTAGGTCTTGCAAGCACTGTGTTATTCCATTTCACCTGTCAGCTCCTTATAATGTCTAACTTCCAGAGGTTGATTTTAATGAGAAAAAAATACAAAGCAAGAGCCGCTTACAAATTTTAAGATACTGGACCTAAGATACATGACTGGAGAAAGACAAATATCAAAGCCTATCAGGAAGCCAACTAGAGTTATTTTTGCTTTGGTATTCTTCATCAGATTTTTTTCCTAAGTTTTTTTTTTTTTTTTTTAATTTCTTAGGAAGATGAGGCTCGTTTTCAGGCAAGGCATGGAATAAATCAGCTTGCAGTCTGGCCAAGCCCTGGTATCTCAGTGAGGACAGATGCAGAATTGGACCAAGAAATAGAGCAATGGACCTAGCCTCTCGTGCTAGGTTTTTCAAACAGAATTCAGGGTTATCCCATCAGATTAGAGAAAGCCATTTCTACTGCAAGGCAGGGATATTGCATCTCCAATCTTCAGGCAAGAAAATGTTTTTGTTCTGTTCTGAAGGAAGGGGCACTAGGAGCCCACAATTTAGTATCGTCATAGCCTCACTTGCCCACATGGCTGTCGCAGAGGGCAGGTCTCACCAAGTGCAAGAGAGAGATAATTTTCTTTCCTTTGATAAAAGCAAATTTCAAGAAGATACCCACTTGAGGTTGCCATCCATTTTTTAAGATAAATACATTATTTAAAGCAAAGAAAATGATAGTTTTTAGATGGTGGCTAGAGTGAGTAGAAGCATTTCTAAATCTGAGTATAGCGACCAGCAGGGAGTAGCCCAGTGGTTTTCTACTCTCAGGTCCTCCTCTGCTACCACTGTCCCCTGAGCTAATCATGTGAGTGCCACACTGCTGAGAGCATCTTATCCCCCTCCCATGTTACTTTACCCCTTTCTTAACTGCACGAAACACACCTACCGGTGCTGGCACTTTCAAGTCTTGAGGGTCGCTAGAAACACATAATCAGGTTACATTGCCTGTGGTTGCAATCCTTCTAAAATCAAAATACATTCCAGTGGCAGCTTCAGCAATCAAATTGGGAGGACAGCTTGGGTGCTCTGCGCAGACACTGGCAGCTTGCTTCCAAAGAGGGTCTTTTGCTAGGATATGTGGTAATTATCTCATGGAAGTTTGCTATGCCGATTGCACGGTAATTGCGGCATGTGAAGGTTCCAGAACAGTACCTCCGCGATTCTGACAGCAAACACACACACAGCATCACACAAGACGCCTTCCAGAGCCCAGCTCGCAGGCAGTAAGCAATTTGGTTGAATACACACAATCTTGAACCCACCAGCAAATCTCATTTTTGCCCACAAGAGGTGATGTTAGTGTACTCCATGCTTTTTCAGGACACTGGACAATGTCACAGGCCAGGGAAGGGCATCTGACGTCTGGCTTCTCTTAAACATGACCTCTAGGAATCCATTTTTTTTTTTTCCATTCAAAGGTGTCATATTAGGTGTGTTTTATAGGGGATTCACAGAAAACGTAGCTTATCAATCTACTTACTGCAAGGAGTTCTGGGCCTTCTGGCATCGTTGGTTACACCTATTTAAAAATTGATATACTTAAATTTTTCAGCGTGCATGTTAAATTGTGGCAGTAGGAATGGCCTTAAAAAACCTACTTGGAAAGTGCGTCTCTGGATTTATGTGCTCTTAAATCCTTGTGCATACATTTCTGCAAATTCAAGAATGTGCTTGGGTGTGCACATTGTGCCACACACGTTCACCCTCTGCAGATGAGCGCTGCTGCTGAACATGGTCCTGTGCTCCATGTGCAGGCGGCTCCGAGACAAGGCAGGCTTTCCTCTCTCCCAGCACCTCATGGCTCTGACTCTGATGTGTGTCCCAGTGCAGGAGACCATGAAAAGAGGCCGCAGGTGCCTCCGCCATGTATCGCAAGGGAGTTCAGCACCTTCCAGGTTACTGATTTAAAAGCAGTCCCGCCCTCAAATTTAGGACTAAAAAATCGCTTTCATCTAGGTGTAGTGCAGAGCCTGTCTCCAGTGGTCAGATCCCTGTAGGTCTTGGCTGCTAATGATCTAAATATTTCGATTTTACAGGTGCACCTCCGAGCCAGTGGATAGCGACTCTGCTCTTGGACGTGAGAGGGGTTGAAAATGTAAGCGCAATTACATAGCAATAATTCCAGAATCTGTACCGACAGTTCTTCCCGTTTCTCGTGCCCTCTGCTCAAGACTCCAGGCTTATGAGGGTCTAGGAGGAGGCGGTCTCACTGCTGGGGCGTGGGGCATCTACCCTACAGGAATAGCTATATTGCACAGTTGTGCAACGCCTGGTCATCCACGCCCCATCATGGCCGAGGACTGGTGTCCTCTGGTCTTCCTGCTATGCCATCTTCTGTGGTCATAAAATGTGCCCCTGTCGTGTCTGGGCAATTGTCACCCTCCTACATGTCACAGATTTCAGGGAGGCCCTGCCTGCCTGGTGAGCCCACCCCTGGCACAGGTGGAAAGCTTTGATGAGTGGACACACTGGGGCTCAGGAGCAGAGTTCTTTGGAGCCAGATGGCAGCGTGGGGTTCCTGTCCTGCCACCCACATAGCCCCCGTGGTCCAGCCCAGCTGAGGAAGGTCACGCGGTTAGGATCTGTGCACGGAAGTTGTAACACACAGAGTGCTCGGCTGTGCAGGAAGCCTTTGCTCTGTCTCCTGAAGATGATGGATTGTGCAGGATCTGCTTGCTTCCAGCTCCGGGCTGGGTCTGCCTCCTCTGTTCTGTGCATGCCAAGGGCCGCCTCCTTAAGCAGGGGCCATGTGGGGCTCCATCCCTCCTTCCCTCTTTGGAGATCTCAGCGTGTAATTCAAAGTATTTCTGAAAACATTTCAAGCTTTTAATATATTTCATCAGCATTCAGTCTCCAGAAAGCTGATTTTTGTTAGGGTGCACATCTCTCTTCTCTTGTCCTTTGCTTTGCTGTCTACCTGTCTCTGGCCCTTGCCCAAAACATGGGCTTCTGTGTAATTCAGTTCACTAAATATCACTTCTATTTTTGTTTCTCTGCAGAGCTTATTGCCAGAGCTGCTAATAGACTTTCAGCACAAATAGTATATTGATCACTTGAAATCGCCTTTGAGCTTGACTGAATATACATAATGGGGTGTCAATCGGGGAAAAATCTCATAATAAATGGCAGGCAACTTATATTCATGAGAAAAAATGTCGGGCAGCACACAAAATACCATGTTTACTGTAGCATGACAGACTGATTTCACCGGTCCCGTTACATTTGTCGGGGAGATGTTTAATAGCAAAGGCGAGCTCAGAATTCCAGCGTCCGGGGGCCTCCTTTCTTTGTTTACGTGGGAGGCATTTCTGTGCATGCTGCTGAGCATAAACATCTTCAAGAACCACAGCCAGCAGGAAAGATCTTTTCTACCTGAGGAACTCAAAAACTGCAAACAAATCTGTTTAAGTTGGTGGATATTTAAAATCAGATACTGATTTATTCAGTCCATATTTTTTAAGTTTTCGCCGCATGTGTATCAGTGCATGCTATCACTCTATGCAAATACTGTTCCCGGTGTGTGCGTGCGCACAGTGCATTTAGGGAAAAGCCTGCTTTACATAAATTATTTTTAAGAACGACAGAGCCAAGGAGTAGCCATGCTTCAAGACAGCCAAATCTTTTACTTTTTTTTTTTTTTTCCTGTTGAATAATAAGTGAAGGAATCTCACTTTTCAAGTTTTATGTGCAGCTCTTTAAAAGCAGTTTTCCTGACAGCGCCACGGGGGTGATGGTAGGTATTTCCAGGCTACAGTGTCCCTGCCTACTTTATGTCGCTGCTGCCTTGGTAGCAGGCTCCATCATGCTCAGTGCCGTTCTTATGTGTGAGGGGAGTGTTGGGAGCATCACAGAGCTAGATTCCTGCTGCATCCCAAGACGGAGTGGGATATTCTGTGTTTTGTCCCAGTGTGTGGGGTGGAGTCCGGTCCGCTCCTGTTAGGAACCTGTCATCTCCTGTAAGTGACTGACGCCAGTGGGCTCTTTGCCAATCTAATTTGCTTTTTTAATGGAAAAAAAAAATCACACTCTGGACAAATGTCTCTTTCTGTTCCTGTGTGGTAGGCAAGATGCAATATGCTCGTTTTCACTTTTTTAGCCTCAAGTGAGATCCAGTAGCCAGAAGGATCTACTTATCACAAAGAACAGGCAAGCCAGGCCAAGAGAGCTGTGGAGACACAAAAGACGCAACCTGGAGCCCTGGTCAGCCTGCTCCTGCTCCTCGGCAAGAGCTCGTGCCACCGATGATATGACTCAGATGCTGCCAATTTGATTTTTAGGGTTCCTGATTAGCAGGGAGAGGGTAGATACAGAAGACAAATTAACTGACAGCTGATCAGTTGCAGAGCTTTTAACGATAAGTAATAGTAGACAAGCCAAACGTTTCAGTCATACCTTCCATGAGTAAAGCTTGGTATTTGCCTGCTGCCTGATAAATGTAGACAGTTTTGTACCAATTAGAAATTATTTGTGGTTTGTAGCTTTTGCCCAGAGATCATTTGAAAGCTTCTGCTTGGGAAATTAGTGCTGTTAGCAAGAGCCAGGTTACACAGGAACTGAGCTCAGCTATTTGAATCAAAACTTCATTGATCCTAGGGTACAGAGAATCATATATCTGCAAGGATTAAGACTAGTGCTCACTGTTTCCCATTAAAAAAAGCTCAAATTAAATCCTGGAAAAAGACTTTAAAAAAATCCCAAAGAATTTGAGCCTGAAGCGTGCATTATAGGCCTTTCTGTTGTCTTAAATGTTGTGTAGTTTTACTAATTTATCTTCATAAAGGGAAGGACAAAAGCGTCCTATGAATGAAAGAGAGGCTAATGGACTGTTTTCTTTTTCTTTCACAAAGCTGGGGCCTCGACCATGCTGGCCGCGTGGGTTAACACTAAACTACACCCCAGCCCTTATATGAACCAATTTGTGATTAAAATATGTGAAAGATTATCTTTTGGTTATATAATACTTGGTCTGTTACTATAAATGCTAGGGTTTTGCTTGCTTTATTTGTGGAGATTCAGTCTCACTGTAGAGCCCTGGCTGGCCTCAAACTCGTGATCCCCCTGCCTCAGCCTCTGAGTGTTGGGATTACAGGTTGTTCCTTACCTTAATACTTGGCTCTTATTTATTTATTTTTATTTCATTTATTTTTATTTTTTAATTTATTATTATTATTTTGGGGGGGTCTTTTGAGACAGGGTTTTAGTGTACAGTTCAAACCAGCCTTGAACTCACTTTTAACCCATGCTGGCCTTAAACTTGCATCAATCCTCCTGCCTCAGCCTCCCAAGTGCTGGGATTACAGGCATGTACCACCACTCCCAGCCTAATACTCAGTTTTAATAGATTGCTTTCTAATGAACTTTTAATCTTGTATAGTGAGAATGTTTAAGGACAAGTAGAACAAGTTTAAGTACATACTCTTTTCTAGGGCCAGTCACTAGAATAAAAAAAAAAATGCCAGGTGTCCTCACCAGGGCCCTGGTCAAGCTTTCCAGCCACTTACAAAGATCTTCAACATAAATTTTGGAAAATCAGAATTGATCGCTACTTCACAGGCATGAGTGTCAACTCCCAGGGCTAGGTTTCTATCCCTGCTTAGGCAAGATTAGAAACACCTGCTGCCCTTTTGTGTCTTTAAAACTGCTGCAGCTTCAGAAGGCTGGGACATGAATTCAGTCATGTTCACCCCAACAAAGGAGTGGCAGTGCCACCAGTCTCTCTTCCAACAGTGAGTTAAATAAGAACTAGGTTGTCGTAATGAATTTAGGATAATGTGCGCTTTAAAATTTGTGAGTTTTTTTTTTTTTTCACTTTAACAAAAAACACATTTGGGTAAAGAAAAATTACAGCATGCCCACTAATTCAATTATCAGCAGAGCACTCATTCAGGACAAATGACTTTTAATAAATTTAGCTTTACATTTAATAAAAAGTTTATTTTCAGGCTTAATTGCTTGCTACAAGAGAATCAACAAGACAGTATGCTGGGGGCTTTCTGTAAGTTAGCTTCCCTGAAGGGAATTTGTAACAGAACAACCTTTAATGCATTTATTTTGTGCATCTGCTAAGAATCTACACCATGTGTGTAAGGGACGTCATTTGTAATCACAGCCAGTAACGTATAGTTACGCTTATTGGTATGTTAGTATACATGTTATGGAAGTATGTAACATAACTATATTGTCCTCCTTATACTAATTAATAGTCAAATGTATGTCCCATTTCAGATGAACTAAGCCATTCCTGCTTAACTGGAAAAATAATCCTGACCAGTTACTCCAGATCCTTAAAGAAAATGGTTTCCGTTTCCCCCACTGGTTTTGTTTGCTACCCATACTGCAGCAAAAGCTGTTTTCTTAATAGGCAGACTGGCCCTGTCAGGTAGGAATTTGGTGACAGTATTTGGTGTCCTCTGGTTAGGGGCTGGCAAGTGGGACTTAAGGAATGAGATTCTTGTTTTATTAAGAGTCAGAACTCGGTGAAAGCAGCGGATTGCACTTCCAGTCATCTGCTTCTGCCTTGCTGTGGCCCGGCCCTGCACACCATGCTCTGCGACAGTGTGTGGTGACACAGAGCCAGTGACTGCTGGACTTGGGTCTTTTGCATGTTTTTGTTTTTGCAGAGCTGGGGTATAGCGCGGGGCCTTTGCACTGGGCTGTGTTCCTGGGCCTCGCATTTATTACGTTTTTGATACAGTCCCGCTGAGTCACTGAGCCCCTGGAGCTGGACCCTCTAGCCTGAGTTGCTTGATTTCTGTCTCCTCACAGCAGCAGGGCGACCCAGTATGTGAATTCTGTTCACAAGGACGTGAAAACCCAGCTAAGCAGAATTGGCTCCAATTTATAGAAAGAGCCCCGCAGCTGCATGTGGCACTGCCTGAAGGAGTTGGGGCCCAGGAACCCTCTTTCAGACCACGTGAGCGGGTCTGCCAGGCCAGGTGGCCCTAGTCCGACTTTTGTATCTCTGGAACGAGATTCCTCTTTCCCCCACGTGCTCACCTGTGTGGCTCTGCACAGGTACCGAAAGTGCGTGCGGAGGGAGGGAGTGCTGGCTTCGGAGAAGGGGGCTGGGGACCGCCCAGGGTTTGTGCAGCGCAGGTTTTTCACTGCCTCTTCTGGCCTTTTAAATTCTGATCCTTGTTAGTCCGTGTTTGTAGTCCGTGATTCTTTTCCTTCAGGGAGTTAGCACGTGTGTACATCTTAATACTGCCCATCCTCGTCCCACCCCCCATCCCTTGATTCCCTTCTCATTTGAGAAGTATCTAGCTCATTTCCTGTTATCTTTATTTGTACTTTGGCTTTTTAAATTTTATGTATGAGAAACCTTAGGTGCTACTTAAGCCTGCGTGTCTAATCTATCTCACTTAACGTTGTGGTCCCCAGATGAATCTGTTTTCTTGTAAATGACTAGAGTATTTTTCATTACGGTGTAGTACTTTAACCATTCTTGATCCATTCCTCTGTTGGGAGACTGCTTCCAAGATACAGCTGTTAGGGACCACCGCATGTGGAGCTCCATAACACCGTCTCACATCTCTTTGCAGAGGGTGCCTAGAAAGGGGACAGGTGGGTCCAGGGGAATTTACAGTTTCACCTTTTTAGGAGTCTGCACTGTCTTCCACGGTGGTTGCAGTAGCCATAGGCGTCCTTACCTGGCCCGTGGTGAGGCTTCACGTCAGGCCCTGTGTCTAGGAGAAGCTAACGTTGCATGCATTTAGGAAGTGGGCACTGACACTCAGTGAGGACCCCCTTTGGGAGGTGGCCGCCCCTAGGTGAATGTCTTACTTCAGCTGTGAAGCCTTTCCCCTTCCTTGCAAAATCTCCCGACTTTGAGTTGACCTTGAAGCCTCCAGAACCTTTGGGAGTCCTCAGGCCCATGGCCTTCTTTTTGGTGGAGCTTGATGTCTTCAGCTGACCCCATCATGAGACAAAAATAAATGGGTGGGAAGGAGAGCAGGGGTAGAACTCAACTCAGAGCTGTGACCGCACCTTTGTTGCAGCCAGGATGGCTGGCTACCCAGCATCCGTGCACCTTAGAAACCAGGACAAAGTCTCCATCACCAAGGATGCTCTCAGCTGACACTGTCCTTTCCCCAGGACCAAGATCCTCCCAAGTGGCCATGCCTTCAAGTCATCCAGAACACGCTTGAGGAAAAATTACTGTACATGAAGCTTCTGGCCTCCACTCTTGTTTGTAGACTAGGAGCTTCCAGTCTGTGTGCTCAGGGCATCACATGTGGAGGTCCTGTAGGCCCTGAAGCATCAGAGATGCCAGGGTGCTCCAGCCCATCTGCTCAGATGCCTACCCGTGGTGCACGCCTGTGTGTGCCGGTGCCCAGATCTGCTCTTCTGGGCCTGTGCTGCATGTGAGTGGCCTGATCTCGGCCTGTTTTCTGGACCTGTGTCTCCACAATAGACAGCCACGCTGGGTTTCCACCCTCCCCTGGGCACTTCATTCCTGTCAGGCGACTGAGCAAGTCCTCAGTTGCGCCCCTCGTAGAGTCCAGCATGGTGCCTGCCACCTCTGCCCCTGGTGCCCTGCAGTGCCAACCTTCACACCAGCATCCTGTCATGCCTGGCTTGTGAAGGGTGTTCTGAGGTGGACGTCTCCACCTTATCCGCTGCTCCTCTCAGGAGTGGAGGGCCTCTTGCTAAGGACAGTGGGCTATGCCTTGCTGTCATTGCCAGATCTGCCTCCCATGCCATCTCGTCCTCCCGCTGTGCTCAGGCCTGGCCAACCCTTGCCACCTCAGGTCACCCCATGAGCTTCCCCAACGGCCTTGCCCACTGCTGGGGCCTGTGCCTTCTCTGCACCCGTTCTGCCATGTTTTTCTTGAGCTCCTGGGCTCTAGTTCCCCACACCTTGAGTGTTCCTAACCCAACCAAGCTGATGAAAGTCACCCTCCCTCCCCCAGTTCCCAGGGCAAGGACAGGACTGTCCTGAGGCTATGTGGGTATCACCCTAGGTAACGAGGCTGTGCACAGGGATGGAGGCCTTTGATTCCCCTGGGCTATACTGGGCCTTCCCCTCCACCTGGCCTACAGATGGGAATGTGGGGGTTCCTCAGCTGAGGGCCAAGCCAGCACCAGGGCATTGTATCCTGGTCGGCCAGTTGGAGTCATCCAGATAGAGTGCAGGGTGGTAGAGAAAGTGGCTAGGGGAAGGGCCTGGGAGTTCGGAATGGCAAGTATGTTGAGTATGTCTGTGTGGATGGAGGCGTAGGCAGGCTGAGCCCCGGGGCCACTTGCCCTGCACAGCCCCCGGGCCTATGGCACACTGACCCCTGCACAGGCCACCTGGTGCACCTCCTCCTAGTGCTGCCCCTAGCCTCCAGCTCACAGTCCCCAGCTGGTGGGCCCTGGCCTGGCTTCTGGGGTGGTGTCACAGGGAGGGTGGTGAGGACCAGGTAGGCCCACTAAGGTGGGCCAGAGGCACCTTCAGCCTCTGTGGTGACAGAATTGGCCCCTGAGGGGACACAGCAGCAAGCCCCTATGGCCTGGCCGTGTAGACACAGGCCACATGTTCCTGCCTTGTCCTTTGTGCTGATTACTTGGGAAGAACAGGACCATCTCCACATCCCAAGCCAGGAGCCAGGGACTGTGGCGGCTGCCTTCCCTCATGGACAGCTTGGGCGGAGGAACAGCCCTGCCTGGCACTGCTGTCCTCTGGGGCCTGACAATCGAGCACTCAGCAGGGACGACCCACAGCCATCACACAGCGACGCCTCTTATGCCTAGGAGGCCCGGGCTGTCCGCGCGGGCACCGCTGGGGTCTTGCTGACAGAAGGCACTGTCTTGAGGATGTCGGGCAGTAAGCCTCGCAGGAGGGGCTGAGGCCACCCGGTTGAAAGCACAGTAAGAGGCCCATTGTCCCCGGGCTGCACAGTGGCCCAGCCAACAGCCTAGGACGTGTGGTGTGGGCAGCAGGGCCACTCTGGCTGGCAGGATCTTTGTCCCTCGGGCTGAGGGTTGGGGCGGTGGAGCGGCAGCCTCGTGGCTGCAGGCCAGTAACAGGCCCAGGCCAGTGAGGACACAGAGGAACACAGTGGCCCCTGTGGGCAGGATTCTGCCATTTGTGGCCATGGTTGTTGGCGTTAATGTTCCGGGGAGCCCTGAACTCCCTCCGAGTGTGTGGCTAAACAGACAGCCCAGACTGCACGGGCCCGTGCCCAGCCAGGCCACCCTGCCCAGTCAGGACTCCTCGCCACCTTCCCAGGTCCATGGCATGGGCTCTGCACAAGGAGCAAGGGGGCAGACAGGGTGACCAGACCTGAGGTCGCACCCAGCAGCTGGCTCAGGCTTCAGGACGGCATTTAAGCAGGGAAGGCCCAGCAGCCCGCGGTGTTCCTCAGCCCAGCCCTACTTGCTTCTTCCACTCACAGAGCTAACCAGCTCCATCCCCTCTTCAGAGCCACCCCGTCGTCAGTGGATGCTATTGTCACCACTCGACAAATATTGAAAAAACTGACTTGGAGAAGGCAGGAGATCATGGGCACACAGCTAGAAGAGAGGGAGCAGGCCCTGCGTCCTCCTGCCTCTGCCACCAGGCTCGCCAGGCCTCCAGCTGCTTCTGACTCACCAGCTGAGCCATGGAGGAGGGGGAGGAAGGGGAGGAGGGGGAGGAGGAAGGAGGAAGGAGGGGGAGTCGGGAGTCTGGCCTGCTGTGCTCCAGGGCCTCGAATCCTGGCCGCCGCCTCCCAGCTGGGCTACAGACCTCTGTGAATCCTTCCGTGTGGCCCCAGCCTGCGTCTGCCGGCACACGCACCAGTGAGTCATTTCCTCTGCTGGTTTTTTTGGTTTGTTTTGTGGTTTTTTGCTTATGATTTTATTCCTATTAGAAGAAAAAAGCTCCTTCCCAACCATTTATGTCTGCCTCAGCAGATCTGTTTAATTTTTTTTCTTTTAAGAAGTTCAGAGACTTCCTGGATCCTTTTTGTTTGAATGTTAGACCTGGAACCCTGCAAAATGCACAGCCTTCTGCTGTCAGCCTTAGAGATGGGCCAGGGAGGGAGGTGTCCTGCGTTTTTACCCTGGAGGGAACTCGAACGCCTCGGTTAGACGCGGGCTGAGGATGCACAACCCCGTCGCCCTGTTCTTCCCCGCCCGCTCTTAGGAGGTCACAAGCACAGGCTTGGCTTGACAAGGGAGGGCAGGAGGGGGGTAGCTTGCATCTGACAAGGAGCCGAAGTGGAGGCAGAGATGCCAGCCAGCCAGCTCCAGGGGGGTCTCAAGTCAGCAGAAGAGCGAGACCCTGCCTCAGCCCTGGGCTTTTACAGTGGCCATGATTCACCATGCTATGCTGGGTTCCATGTGGCCCAGGGCACCATTTCCTGGGACACTGCCCTAATTTCCAGTGCTGGACATGGGAGTGGCTATCCTGGGTGGAGGTAGGGAGGGGTATGTGCACCCTGGCCACAGTGTCCCCACTGTGGACCTCCCAGAGAAACAGAAAGAGGGCTCTCGGGTGGCCCCAACCACTGTGAGCCTGGAGCATCCTCCCTCTGTCCCTCGTGCCTCCCCCATTCTGGAAACATCCCAGGCTGTGCTTGTCACCCCTGCTGGGCAGGTATAAGGAACACAGAGGGTTCCCAGAGCAGTCAGCCTCCAGCCAGGGCACAACCATTTCTGTCCCTCTGTGGCTTCTATTCCAGCCTCTCCTATAAAACCAAGAGTGAAGCCCTCAGTCCTGGAGCACTACCTACGTCGGGAGAAACTCTTAAGTGTTGGGTTTGAAAACAAAGCTGAGCATAGAGCATGCCTGTGAGACTGAGGCAGGAGGACCCCTGAGCCCAGAGACTCAAGGCCAGCCTGGATAACCTAGGAAACCCCATGTTAGGGTTGCTGTCTGGCTATGTTGCTCAGGCTGGCCCTGAGCTCACTGCGTAGCATGGTGATCCTCCTGGCTCAGCCTCCCAGGTGCTGGGATTGGGGTCATTGGCGTGTGCTGCCACACCTAGCTCAGACACCTAGTTCAGTGGCTTTGATCGTTAGACTGTCACTGCAGAGGGTAGTGCTTGCTTTTACAATTATGCTGCTACCACTCCTCCAGCTTCCATGGCAGTGTGAGGCTCACATGGAGGCTGAGAGGTGAGCATCTGAGAGAGGGTAGGGGAGGTGGGGCTGGGGCATCAGTCGGCAGACAGTGGTTCTGAGCGGCCCACTCTGCTGCAGGGATGCCCTCCATTGATGTCACAGCCCTTGCTCTTCAAGGTGACTCTCCCCTCTGACTGTCCCCAACTCCCTAGCCAAGTTGGTCCTAAAGTGGGACCTTCGCCTCTCTCCCATGCCAGGGAGGTTCTGTTTGCTTTGTCAGACTGAGGGTTATAGACCAGTGAATGCACCTTACATCTTAGAGTTTTCTGTGAAATAAAGAGGGGGATCAGCAGGGAGCCCCAAGAAAGGAAAGGGACCAGTTGAGATTTTAGCAGCTGAGAACAGAGACTTGGTCTGCATAAAGGCAGGTGTAGTTGGGACCTCCACCTGCCCCAAGTAGGTAAACAGCTGCGCGTCCTAGGAGCAGTGGGAATGCCCCAGCAGGTATCGTGAGAAACTTTCCCTTAACCTCAACCACTACATTAAACATTTCCTGGAGAGGATTAACAGCCCGCATTTGAAACTGGTTCATCTTCTGCACAATGGCAATGGTAAAAGTTGAATTTTATTGCCTCTTTTGGAAACCCTGAGTTTCTCTACCTTCCACTTAAACTTTTCAAAGTGCCAGACAGGAAATGGTTGATAACTAATATTTGTTCTGCTAGTAACTATTACTACGACTTAGGCTACTTGTTATATAGCATGAGGGGTGGTAGGGCTTTTCTTTTCTCCTGTCAGTGTGAATTTGTCCTTGTCAGTGGTGGCGAACCTTTCAGAGCTCTCGGTGATACCAAACAGCTGACTGCAGTACGCATGCTGTAGGTTGCCACCACAGGTCTGTAGTTTAGCCTGACAAGTTGGTTAGTGGTTCTTGTAGAAGAGGGCTGACCTGATATTCCCACCTGGTTAAACTTGTGCATTCTTCAAAACCTTATTAATAGTTTTGTGGAATACTTGATGTACCCCTGTCATGCATAAGAAGTACGGAGCCATGACAAACCTCTACTCATTACTTTCCGAATAACGATTTGATGCCACCCTCCCGATGCCCGCATTCCATGTGAGCACCTCGAAGGTATTGCGGAGCTCCTCCCACGTGTAGGAAGTAGTTTGGCTGAGGGTTGAAGGCAGGAGCAGACCTGTGCAGCTTCTGAAGCTGTAAGTTAGAATGTCAGCTGTCAAAAAAAAGGGAGTTTTAAACAGGGAAATTCATTTTTAAAAATCAGCGGGCTAATCAACGAGGATGAATTTAGAATTCCAGTCCTGCCTGGGAAGTGAGGGAGGGGGAGAGAAATCTTCAGATGTACAACAAAGAGGTGGCTGAACACGTGGGGAATATAAATTGATTTTAATGTTAGAAGAAAGGGCTTAATTGGCAGTGCCAGCCACAAATATAGAAGTCATCCCCCCACTCCTGTGGGTGAAGGCTGTCAATGCTCAGTGGCCACACCTGAGCGTCACGGGCACGTTTGTGACTGACCCAGCCCTGCCGGGATGTGGGCAGCCATGTTCCTCTGTGAGTGGTGAGAAATAAAGGAATCAAAAGGTGATCTGCCCGTCGAGGGCCTGATGACACATTTAAAATTTGCATATGTGTGACAGCAGCTTTGCAGGGCAAAGAAAGCAGATTAGAGAGCGGAAAGCATTGCAGCGCAGCCTCGCCCTGCAGAGAAGCTCTTAAAAATGGGTTCATCTAAATGGCATTGATTTAAATTGATCTTTTCAACATTGTCTTCTGCAGAGTCCAGGGAGTAACTCTGGTGGCTCTGGGGACCCCTTGGGGGTGGTGGCTTTCTATTTCCGGGGCTTCCGTGGACAAGCACAGAAGTGTTTCCTGCAGGGGCTCTGTCCTGGGAGCCCCCAGAGGACACGGCGCCCGCACACACATGAGCACAGTGAAGCCATCTGCTTTGTTTGTGCATGGGGGCCACGCGCCACTCAGGTATCACATACCCTCCATCTCATCCCACAGCATTCATTTCAAGAGCGGTGTCTTCCAGGGCCTTCTATTCTGTGGGCCTCTGTATCTCAAGTTTTCTCTTCCTGCCTGGTTTCTTTAACACGGATCAATACCTACCTGGGAATGAATGAGGGCCGGCGTGGCTCTGGGTATTTATTCCCTGACACTGCCCACGAGGGCTCCTGGCCTGCGGGAGAGATGCCAACCACCAGCCCATCATGTCTGTGTGAAAGGAACCTTTCAGCTCGGTTACCTCCTGGAGAGAGCTGATTTTCCAGCAGTCAGGCTTGATCTGGGTAAATAATTAGCTGGAGAGCAAAGATACCACCCCAGTGCCATGTGCGGCTGCAAATGCAGCCGGACCCTGCGATTCCACCACTGCAGTCTCGCTGCCGCCCGCCTTCCCCTGATGCTGCGGAGGGAAGGAGGGAGGGGGGAGGGCCAGGCCAGCAACAAAGCCTTGCTTGTGTTTGTCTTGAAAGAATTAATGACATTTTTTATTCTATTGGTCAAACCCAGAAACCACTACTGCTCCTTCCCTACAATACAGTGGCTTCCAAGCCCTTGTGCTGCACACCACTGTCCCCTCCCAGGCCGTCCATGCCCCAGAGCAGTTACCTGACATGGATTAGATTTTCAGGCTGTCTCGCCCCAGGGTTTACTGGAATCTGGAGTCCTGTGGCTTGTGCCACACTCATACTCATAAATCAGACCCTGAAGTGCTGAACAGCTTGTGGGGCAACTTTTTCAGCTGCTTATTAAAAGCCAGTTTTTAAAAAGTGTATCAGCCCATTGTTCTGAAAGTTGATCGCCTTTGGTCCCATCCTCCTGGAGGATAGGGGTGGACGGTTGGGAACAGGGCTCCGAGACCCACTCCCAAGCCTCCGTCTTCCCTGGTTGCACCTTCAGTTGTGGCGGCCACCATATTGAACCATTCGGTCTTCCTGATTGGGAATCATGCTAGGAATGCCTTTCTGATATATTGAACACTAGGAACGGTTCTAATTGTGTTTTATTATAAAGGTGAGAGACATGGTTGCCAGTAAGAACTTGGGGGGGGGTAATTAAAATTCAAAACAGGCATGTTGAACATGACCATTGGTCAACTATGAAGGCGCCTTAACAAACAGTTCCTGGGCCCTGGCCAGGAGGACATTAGTTTGAGGGCTTAGTCAATAAGGGTGAAGGACCCTGAATATCAAAATAGTTCATCACCTGTCCCCCAAGCCAGGATGGCCAAGGATCCATTGATCACAGGTCGTAGGATTCTTGTATTCTGCATTAAGGCCGCTGGATAGTGCCCTACTGGCAAATAACAGCCGATTTTTCCAGAAAGCTATGTAACGTGGGACGTGCCAGCCACACACCCGAGAGAAGCTGGTCCCGGGTAGAGGGTGCCGTGGCCCTGTCACCAAGAGCACTGCATAGTTGGGCTTTGTGTTTCTTCAGTGTATTCAGAGTAAATCTCCTGACTCAAGACCTTTAAAAATTTTTTTTCACCCATTTAGTAAACAGTTTGCCTTGGGAGCAAAAGCAGCTCTGGTTGATGCTGGCTGTGCACCATGGAGGGGCCTAAACCTGACTCCTGCCCCTCCCCGGCTCCCTGCTGCTCCCTTCCCTTCTTTCTGTCTCTGCTTCCACCCCCTCTCCGCCAGCTCCCTTCCACCCACCCCTTACCCGCGGGGACTTTGGGAAGCTGTCCTGTGGTCTTTAGGGACCAGCCACTAACGGGTGGCTGTGTCAGGAAGGAACTTGGGGTAGGAGACTGCAGGACTCCCTGATCTGCAAAGGGGATGGGTGGTTTGGGGGGCTACTGGGGTGTGCCTGCCTTGCTGCCCCCTCAGGACAGTGGCTGCGACCTCCTCAGGGCTCAGTGTCTTAGGTGTCACCACAGGAGACAGTGCCCTGCTCGGAATGCCCCTCAGAGGTGAGGCTCCCAACGGGGGCGGGGGCACAGGCAGCCTCTGAAGCCTTTGTCTGTTTGCAAGCTGCCAGAGGCACCTCTGTGTGGATCAATTTTTGGTCCCCAAGGTAGCAAGTTGGGGGCTGCAGGACATGCAGGGGGGTTCTGGGAGGGAGGCACAGCTAAGCACCAAGCCTGGAGTCTGCGGCTGTTGTTGCTGCTGCTTCAGGATTTTTATTAACTTGGAATTTTCATATGCAGAAAAGAAAGAGGTTCTTCAGATCTAAGCAGCCGTTAACATCTGTAATAATGCAGGCCAGTTAGCAGGTGGGTGAGTGGGGGCTGCACTCACTCACTGTGCCTGACTGCTCACCCTGTCCCAGGGCCTCCCCACCCCTCTCCTGCCTAGTGACCCGCTCCCCCCTGCCCTCCCCTCCCCTGCGGGTGCTGGGTGATTGCCCCACTCTGGGCTCTATCCTCTGGTTTGGGGATAGGAGGCACCGGCGCAGGCACCGAGCTTGCTGGCCAATGCACCCTTGATGGATGCACCCAGGGTCCTGTTTTCATCCTGAGGCCACTGGCTATCCTTCCAGCTGGTTCCTGGCTTGGCATGAAAGACAAAGATGCTCGCTGCCGCCGCCGCCGCCCCCCCCCCCC
>PVKN010013247.1:0-20088 GCA_004027915.1 Capromys pilorides | reverse complement strand
ACCTCCACCCTTGTCTGTCCTCTGAATTCCATATTGGTCTCAGAATTTCACTAACTGGTTACTGAGTGGGTTTCCAAGTGTCAGTCTTGAAACCAAGACTGGGGGCGGGAAATGCTTCTCCTCAGATATACCTCACAGGCCATGGGGCATGGCACAGAGCAGGGCACAACAAGGGCAGTGGCGAAACCATGGGACCTGTCTGAAAGTAGGCAGAACTGGTAGGTGAAGACTGTAAAGGTCACTTGTGGCCCTTCCTACTGGTCCTGCTGTGCTGTTTTGAGGACCAGGAGGTTCCAGAGTCTGAGGCAAGGAGAAAGATGGCATGCGTTGGGTGTGTACTTGGTGCTTGTCACAGCATTTTATCTTCCCAGAAAAATTTAGGTGGAATTATTTATAGACAAGAAAAAAGTGTTTTTTTCATGAATCATTCAATTATAAAGTAGCTGTTTTTAATAATTTGGGATATGTAAGAAAAGGGAAATGTCAGGGTAAGCCATAAATATAAGGCTGGATGAGGAGTTAGTATACACAGTGAGTATGCCAGTAACATGGGCAATGGGTCCTCATGGCTGGCAGGATGAGGGGGCTGCCAGAGCCCAAAGCACAGTCTGAGCATCACCCAACACATAACAGTTAGGGCTTTGTTGGCCATGGAAAGGCATGCAGCTTTTATTCCAAATGTGATGGGAAATTGTCAAAGGTTTTAAAAAGGAAAGAAAAATGATATTCTGGCTTAAAAGCTCACCTTGACTACTGTGTGCAGCCAGAATGAGACTGCGGAGACTACAGAGTAGCCTAGGCAGTGGTGGTCAGCCTATGGCACACATGCCACAGTGGGCCGTTTGTATCCTTCAGAGCTCTAAAAGATTTGCCACCACTGGCCTAAAGGGCACCAAGGGGCTGCTGCATTCACTAGAAGAGACGTGGCGGATAGGAGAACCTTAGAAATGAGAAGGGTCCAGGGGCACTGGAGGTTTGGCTGGTGGCTCCTAGCAAGGAGGTAGGGGCCAGCTCTGGGTGAACAGGAAACGGGCTAGGGGTAAAGGGACAGGTAGTGGTGGAAACCCCTCAGCAGGAGGCCAGTGGATTAAACTACCCAGTTGCCAGGGACTAGGGACCTCAGTCTACCTGTGTTGCACTATAGTCCTTAAGAACAGACATCATAGCTGAGGAGGGTGTGTTGGGGCAGAGGAGGATCTCAGCAGCAGGTCAGAGAAGACTGATCATGGTAGTAAGAGGTGACACAGTGCTGCTGTCAGAGGATGGCCTGCCAGCAGAACTCATGACTGGGGACACACGGGGTCCCAGGACTTCCTGTCCACACCTCCATGCTAAGTGAGCAACACTGTCGTGGTAGGAAGTTTGTTTAGCTGCACAAAGCCTAAATTCAAACCTAGCACCACAAAAACCAAACCAAATACAGACAACCTCGCCTCAAACCCAGCAACCCTGGAGCAGAAACTGGGTTTAGAAATCAGTTCCATTAGTCTCTGACTTACAGTGTTTTCTGTAAAATGAGACCAGTATGAGCAGGGACCACCAGGGATGGCCGTCAGTTTTGAATGCGTTAGTACAGTCAAGTGCTTAGAGTAATAACTGACTCATAGTAAGAATTCAATACAACGGCTACTGCAGTTTACTAACCACACACATCTAGAACCCTATGACTGAACCTCTCTGCCAAGCAGCATGGTTTAGCTGTGCTCTGCTTGGGAGAAAAGCACAATAAAGCAAGTACAAGACAGAGGTTCAGATAAAAATAACTCACGAAAACAAAACAAGAAGGCACAATGAAAAACCCTAAGAAAACTCAACCTTCTTTCATATATACACCTAGTAATAATAATAAAAAAATGTTCTGTGGTAAGGGCTTAGAGAGCCCACAGAGAAAGCCCTACCTCCTGTACAGCCGCAGCTCTTCACTTCTGGGATGCTGACAACAGCAGGGTAGTGGGGAGGTGGGGTAGGTAGGGTGTATGTCGAAGGGCATAGACCCAGGAGTCAGAGGTTTGAGTCCATATCTGTCTGGCTGTGATTCTGGTTCCCCTACACACCTTGGGGAGGCCTGGTCCTCAAAAACAAATGTGATGGGGTGCCATGTTGGCCCCGCTCCCAGGGTGCACTGAGCCAGCGATTGAGACTGGGCATGGTGGCACGTATCCACAGTCCCAGCCCTGGGGAGGCTCAAAACAGGAGGATCACTACCGAGTCTGATCTACATAGTGAGACCCTGTAGACCCTGCACTAAATACATTTTAAAAAAATGTGAGCCAGGATGACTCAGTGCGGAGGAAGGAGGATATTGAGACAGGAGTCAAAACCCGCAAGCCCAGCTCTGCTTTCTTGGGTGTGAGCCTCTTTGCCATTCTCTTTGCTCACTAGTTTCACAAGAATTTCTCTTCTAAGAGCTCGTCCTCAGCTGGCTGCATCTGCACCACAGTCTAACACCAGAGCTCAGGGGAGCTAAGGGGCTGAGGCTCTGCACTGGGTTGGGAGAGATAAGGCTGCTGCTGCTCAGTCATCAGTGGGAGCTGAGAACTGCCATGTCAGGGGACCTGTGGTGGCGAGGGTCTGGCTTCCTGAATTAATATTGTGGTTCACTGGTGAGAGATGAGTCAACTTCTGTAGTTTGTAAAGTGAAGTTTAAGTAAAATTCTTCACATCGGTAGTTAAAGTAGCAGCCCTGCAGGGGCTAGGAGTATAGTCCCACGAAAACTCAGCTACGCCCATAGACCCACCAAAGCTCCCAGGCCACAAGCAAGCACGGATCTGATTTTAAGATCTGTTCAGATAAAAGCTTATATTTTAAAAATATTTTGGGTGTGTGTGGGGCAAGGTCTTGCTATGTTGCTCAGGTTGTTTTCCGCCTTCTGAGTAGCATGACACCCTGTTAAAATATTCTCATTTGCTTTTGAGGGATAAACAAAATCAGAATCAGCCCATTTTACAGATGAGAAACATGAAGTCTGGGGATGGAAGCATTTTACCCAGGGAGGTGGGTCTAGAGGAATAACTCTAGATTTCAGTCCTGATTCTGCAACTGATTGTGAAATCAACAAATCTGAGCATTCCAAATTTAAACAGTGTCAATGTGTCAGGGTATTATGAGGATTAAAAGAATGAATATAAGCTGTGTGGGAAAGCACATGGGGCATCATGAACAGCCACTAGATGTCACCTGTTGCTATGTCACACGATCAGCCAAAGGTGAGCGCTGGCTAGGAGCTGGGTGGGGGCCACCTTCCCTTGTAGTAGCTACCTGTTCACTTAGTCCTGTGCACACATGACTAATACTGGGCACTTATCTTCTTCCTTTGCTTCTCTTCTCTAAACCGTAAGTTTCGCAAGAATTACTCTTCCTAACAGCTCATCTATCAGGTTAGTGCCTTAAACATAGCAGGTCTTTAACCTTTTCTGGATTATAGGAACCCCCTTTGGGGTATGAGAAAAACTAGAAAAGGCACACAGTCACGCATACAGAAACTCACACAGGTGCCATTCACGTAGCTCCCGGGTGCACATGCACGCACGTACCTATATGGTCTGCCTTTGTTTCTGGGCTTGCAGCCCGAGTCTCAGCTGTAAGACTACCCTAGTCAATTATCTAACACAGGTACTTGAATGGTTCCTAAACTCCAAAATCTGCTTGATGACTCTGTCAGTGCTGTGCTCTGCACCCCCAGGTAGACTCTGCTGGCTTCTCCCAGTGGAGTAATAAGCCCAGCAGAGTTGCTTGTGTAACGATTTCCATCCTGCTGAAGATGCCATTTCTCCATCTCCTGCTCTGTGTGGAAGTGGCTTCTCTGTTAGCTTCTCATGCAAATTTAATAATGTTCCAAAATCTCAGACCCACATAAGTGTACATGCATTTCTAATGCAGAGGGTTTAGCTCTTGAGAGGAGGCTTGCTTCAGAAACCATTCAGAGTTAGTTGATACACTGAGTCAACAGCTTATTGGATAAAGTGATTCAGCAACAAGAAAGGAAGAAAGGGAATGACAGAGAGACAGAAAAGAAAGGACAAGGAGCAGTAGAGACTCTCTGGGCCTCTCGGGGCTGGGGGCACAGCAAATCCTTGGCAATCACGGCTCTGCCAGCCACACACAGTTTCACACCAGGCTATTCTGAAAAGGCAACTATGGGAGAGAATTCCACACAGCAGATGGGAGGAAGCAGACCCCAGGCTCTCCCTGTCCTGAAGGGCCCTTGCTGCCATAAGCAGTCTGGTGAGGAACAACACAGAGAGGCTTTCTCTCTGCAGTGGACAGCCCCAGGGAAGAGAAGTCTGGCTAACCCAGTGCCAGGGCTCGGGCATTCACATGGGGTCCAAGTCCCAGGCCTTGCCCTGGAAGGCAGGTGCTGGCTCTGCCAACTATCTACTGTGTGACTGTGGGTGAGTCACTCAACCTCCTTAAACCTTGGTTTCTCATCTGTAAAAGAAGAATAATTATGTTTTTAGTTCCTACGGACAGAGCAAGCTTTCCCAAGCTGCACTTCTTTCTGTCATTTGCATGACTTCTGCCCAGTCTGTGGGGCACCCCTGCCCTTATGTTTGTAACATGTTTCACTTACTTAACTCAGTCTCTAAAACGTTAAACTTGCTAACCTTTGGCTTTAGTTTATTATCTGGACAATCATTAGATAGACAGACTACATATTTATTTTCTGGACACATATTAAAATAAACATATTGGGTTGGGGATACAGCTCAGCAGCACAAGCACCTGCCTGGCAAGAACAAGGTCCTGAGTGCGATTTCCAGAACAACAACAACAAAAATAAAATGAACATATCACTACTAAAATGAGGCTAGGTAGGCTAACACCAGAAATAGCATCTGGCATAGGACTTGGCACACATGTGCTTGGTTGGATGGGAGCACTTATTATTGTCCTTGCCATCACTGATGTCACTGATAAATGAGTATAAGCTCGAGGGATGTGAGCAAGGAAGCTCTACAGATACTCACTCACCTGGTTCTCTAGTTCCCTTCCTACCAAAGCCTGGACCCCATCAGGGCTCGTCCTCTACCTGTTTCCTCCTTCCTATTTCCATCTTCTCTCATATCTACCCAGAGAGTAGAGCAAAGACAACAGTATTTTTGTCTAATTTTACAGAGAGCAGGGAATGCATCCTTCCTCGGCTGCTCTAGCCACACATTTCCCCCTTTTTACAGCTCCCTCTCCCCTCAGGTGGCAAAACTGGAGCTCCTGAGCTTGAGAAAAAGCACTCCGTCTAGTACTGCCAGGTTATTTTTCAATTCTGCCTCTCTGTTGCACAGCACTTCCTAATTACAACTCTACCAGAGAGCTGTACAGTTTCATTAAGAAAATAATAGGAAAAAAAATCCCAAATTCAAACCTTACAAAAAATTCTCACCTTGTGAAAACAAACATATACACAAGCAAGCCAATCAAACGAAGCAGGTGCACCATGCCCAAGGTGTTGATGCATCTGCAAGCTGCATCTGCAGAGGAAAGAGGCTTGAATTTGGATTCAGAAATCTCATATCTAAGTCCAGAATCTGCACTTATCAACTGTGTAAGTCTGGGCAAGTCACTTGACCTCGCTCAGCCAGGGCTTCGTTATAAGTGCTGGCACTCAAGGAAGAGATGAAAATGCTTGCTGGCAGAAGTCATGTTTGGGATTGGTTTTAAATGAGCTGGAAGGCAGGTTAAGTCCACCTAACTCCACCATGGACATAGGGGGTCTGAGTGGTACTCCTAGGGGTTGTTTCCTTACTTAGCTTAGGGCCAATCACCAATGGCAGATGCAACTCCTTCCAGGTACACTGGTATTTCAACTTGGATGCTAGGAACCCAAAAGCTTTTGCAAGACAAAGGGCTCTATGTTCAATTGGAGATTTTAGGCAGGAGAGTGGAGGTCTATCACCCCTATAAAGCAATATGTACCTTAGATGAAGAAGTCTGATATCTTCTCATTTCATTCCTAGGGCAGAAGGTAGGTCCTCAAAAGCAGCTCAGACTTGGGACGGGGGCCTGAGCCTGCTCCCTCCAAAGGCCTGCTCCATCTCTTAGAGCTATCTGAAGTACCAAGATGCTTGGCAGGAGACAGAAGACGGCTTTCTAATCTCCGCCTGCCCTGAGCTGTGTGTTGGGGCTGAGTAGGTTGTCACTGGCCCAGGGCCAGTCCTGTAGGAAGGTTCTGGGCAGAGGTGCCCCATGGAACTTTGTTCCATGGCCTCAGCATCAGTGTAGTAGGGGATGGGGGGAGTCATAGCAGGCCATGCTGTTGCAGATGCTCCAGTGAGGCCAGTAGTCCATTTCTGTACCTGTTCATGTAGGCATCCTTAAACACAGCACACAGGCATCCTTGAATGCAGCCTTGTGGAGGGCTGCTCTTTATGGAAAACAAATGCTTTTCCCTTCAAATCTGAAGGACTTTGTTTAGCTGAGCTCAATTCAGAGCCTGTCACCTTGGCAACGGGTCTTTGGGGAATTTACATCTCATGCATCACAACAGGGGAACAGCCATTCAGCAAGTAAGGGGGCTGGTTACAAAAACCCCACTACACAAAACTACTGTGCCTCTCCCAGCCCAAGAGTGCTGCCAGAGAACAAAAACAGAATAAACAACAACAAAAATCTCCCACAAGCCTATTTGACCTTGGCTGGCAATTAGCCAAAGGGGAATTCAAATTTCATCAAACTTTCATGTCTTTCTCGTCAAGCTCAGGAAATCAGTAATTGGTTTTATAATTGAATTTTCTGATCACGTATCGAAGGAAAGGGTCCTGCCAAAGGCCAAGTAGTGGCCTGTCTCCAGTAAGAACAGCCAAAGCCCCTGGTGGAGGCCCTGGGAGGTTGGTGTGGTGGTGGGGGGTTAACTGCTGGTTGGCTAAGAATAGAGCCTGTTATTTATAACCAGAGAAGAGGCCAGTGACAGCCAAGCCTTTTCCTTACAAAGTGGGCTCCCACAAACACCCACCCCAAGAGTCCCAGGTTTCTGATTCAGAAAGGAAGCCTTTGGTAACTGTAGCAGTGGCTCGTGGGGTGGGAAATGGGAGAGGCATAGGTAGGGATGCCAGGCTGGTAGGAAGGAGCTACTGCAGAGCCCTGAGAAGAAAAGCTCCTGACCAAGTGGTAGCCTGGGTAGAGAGGAAGGGGCTGATTCAAGAGCCTTTTGGGAACAGGAAGTGGGACAGGGAAGGGGAAGGAGGAATCCAAGCTTTTGGCCTGGAGGACCAGGAGGAAGCTGTTGCATTCCACTCACATAAGGAAGGCAGCAGCCTGCTTTGAGGGGCCTGGCCTCAGTGAGACTAACAGACGCAGCTCAGCTTGTGTGTGCCCTGCTTGGTCCTAGGTCCCTGAAGTGAGCTTTATAGTTATTATTTTATCTCACCTTCATAGTAGCCCCAAAAGGTAGGCAATGTGTCATTCCCATTTTACATACCAGAAAAAATAGGCATCAGATAGCAGAGGAGAAGGATCTGCCCACTCGTGTGCCCTTGAGCGGGGAGTCCATAAGTTTAAGGTCTAACTCCAGACCACGTGTTCACCTTCAGATCTCTTACAATGTTGTAGTTAGAAAAGGGGTCCCTAGCTGGACATAGTAGCACATGCTTTTAGTCGGAGAGCTCACAGAAGCTGAGGCAAAAGGATAGGGAGTTTGAGCTCAATCTGGGCAATTTAGGGACTTAGTGAGAGACTATCTTAAAAAAAAAAAAAAGAAAAAAAGAGAGGAGAAGAAAAATAAGGTAGAGGCAGTGGGAGGTTCAGTAAATTAACATTCACTAATTAATCCACTTAAAAATATCAATTCTAAGGACAAGATACAGATCAGAAGAACACAGTCATAATTATATAAGTTGAGCATAAAAGGTCTAAACACTTTATACAAAAAGAAGATACATAAGTGGACAAAATATATAAATATCATGAGATCCCATTCATTAAATCATAGTGAAATGTCACTATGTATACCCTAGAATAACTAAAATGAAAATGAACAGCAATTTGAATGTTGATGCCACTGTAAGAAAATGGGGCCTTACTCACTGTCCGTGGAGTTTTATTTCACTCCTCTGGAAACCACTTTGAAGTTCTTACACAGGTGATATACTATTACTACATGATGCAGCAACTCCATTCCTAGGTCATTACCAACACAAATGAAGACACATGTCCCACAAAAACAGCACTGAGTTAACTGGAAATAACTCAAATGTCTATCAACAGATGAGTGAATAAACAAATGATGGGTTAGCTCGGGGCAAGCTGGTAGCCCACCAAGAACTGGGTATTACAGAAAAACAGCAAGGAGAGTCTAGAGCCAGGCCAAGGATCCAGGAGTAATAGCGCTTGTAGGTATCTACGTCACACACAGCCTCCCTCCTTCCCTCTCTTCCTTCTTTCTTTTCTTTTTTAAGTAAGGGCTTTTGTTGTGATTGCAACAAAGATAGCAGCTCCCAGTCTTGTACAAAGCAAGCAGTTTCTCCACTACCTGCCATATATGGGACTCTTGAGGCTCAGGGAGACAGAGCATGCTGAGAGTGGCCTCCAACATGAGTGCCTCAGACAAGCAAACCCAGGCTCAAAATACGGCTCTCCTACTAGCTGAGTAAACGATTTAGCCTTCCTTTGTTTGTCCATGAAGTGGGAGCAATAATATCTACCACAGGATGGTGGAAGAAATATGGTGGAGGGTTTCCTAATAACAGCATCTAACTCCTTCTGAGCACTCAACACATGCCAGGTACTGCTGTTAATCACCTGACATACCCGTGGGGCACACGGAGCACAGGGCCATACTAAGGGAAGAAACAGGCAGAGAAGTTGCTCAGTTACAAAGCCCTGGAACCACACAGTTTAAGCAAGACAGTATGAGAACACTTAACCCATGCAACACCCCCAGACTTGTCACTCAGGTATCATTCTTATTCCCCTATATCAGCGTGGCCCTGAAATTAGCCTCATTATAGGCATATGCAAAATTATGGGTTTGATATGTTTGGTGATTTCAAACACATAGCAGATATACAAAGGTGGAAGTACAAGGTTCCTCCAGGTACCATTTTATGTTGTACTTCACCCATGCACACATGCCATGCCACAGAGAACTGACAGTGCATAGGACAAGTCCCTAGAGCTCGGTGTGACATACAGCATATAGAACAAAGATCCGGAGCCACTGGGCTGTCATCAGAAGCGCAGCCCACTGTCACAGAGCTAAGGAACTTCTGCCTTAACTGCTACAGATATGCTGAAACTATGGTTTTGCTCTATCCTGCCACAGAGGAGCACTGTTCTCTAAGTGCTCAGATGTCAAAACTCAGCTGGGCCAAGTGAGGAGCAGGCCACAGACAAACAGCAGAGGAAGCGGGTCTCTTGCCACACTGGCAGCCATTTGGCTAAAATTTATGCCTGAGCACTGTGCCAGAGATGGGCTCCCTGTGGACAGCAACAGTCTTTTCTTCTTAAGCACAAAACCAGGCATTTCTCAGACTCTTCTACAGTTAGGTGTGACCATAGGACTAAGTTCTAGCCACAGGGATTTGGCCTGGCCTCAGACACTCACTTTGCAACTTTCCACGTGTTCTTCTTTCCTCATTCACTGGCCTGATGTCTGGAGTCCGACAGAAGAACCTGAACTGCAGCAGAGTATGTTACGAAGCCACTTCTCAGAGAGAAAGTGTCCCTGCCAATGTGGGACAAAGCACATCCCACCTCCCACTTTCGTATTCTTAAGAGATTATGATGGTAGACACTAAAGGGATTTATTTTTGTGTTAACACCATGGCTTAAATCTAGGAAACAAGGGCTCTGGCTCTCAAATGGCTCTCTAGAAAGCTGGGATTGGTATA
The DNA here is from genome assembly GCA_004027915.1 of Capromys pilorides. Taxonomy (NCBI): domain Eukaryota; kingdom Metazoa; phylum Chordata; class Mammalia; order Rodentia; family Capromyidae; genus Capromys; species Capromys pilorides. The sequence continues at coordinate 10,266 of PVKN010013247.1, read as the reverse complement.
GGCCCATGTTAGGGTTGTAGATCAAAGAGGCTGAGTCTTCCATAGTTCTGACTTGCCTCACACATTTGCAGAGGGCTTGGGGAGAAACCCTGGCCTGGCAAGATGTCTGAGACTCTGACTACATCAAACCTGCAGGACAACCCATTTTGTGAAGGCTGCTTCTGAAGGCTGGAGCGCCTGAGAAGTAGCCGGAGCACAGGCCAAGAGTGCTGGCCAGGGCAGGGAAGGCCTGCCAGTAGCTGTTTCTGGGATGACTGTAACACAGGTGAGACCGTGCTCTCCATTTCACAAGGGATATTCTGACCCTAGGAGAAACTCAGCACACAGTGGACAATGACCATCTACAGAGCACACATGCACTCTGGGCCAGCCTCTGTGCTGGACTGTGGACTACAGAGGTCCCGTCCCTGCCCTTTACACTTTAGCAGGAGCACAGACATTTATCAAGTATTTGGACACACATACATTTCTAAAGCATGACAAGTCCCTGAAATAGCTCCCAGAGCTCTGGAAGTCAGACAGCCAGGAAAGGCCTCCAGAGGAGGTGATAGTGTAGGTTGCAGGGAGAAGAGAGGAGACAGCTCGTACAAGCCTGAGATTGAGGCTGTAGCAGCTCCTATGGCAGGAGCTGCAGGAAATGGGGTTGGACTTTATCCTGGGAGCAGCAGGTGCCAGTCAGGGCTTATCAGCAGGGGATACACACTCTTACAAGCTCACTTTGGCCTGGGAATGAAGCACATAGGGTGTGAAGAGAAGCAGAGCTGTGGGAAAGCTGGGGAGGAGGAGGCTGCTGCAATTGTTTAAGGGCTTGGCCAGGGCAGGAATATTCAGTAGTGGCATCTCCTCCTGCACTAACCTCTGAGTACCTTGCTGGTGCCAGGGAACACTTGCCCTTGTGCTCTGGGTTGGGGTGGAGGCCAATCAATAGAATGTGTGCCAACTGTTTGTGACAGTGCCCTCACCTAGCTGCCCCAAGGCCTCCTTGGCCTTCACACTCTGACTCTAAGGCTGCTCCGTATGTTCTGCCATCTCACTCTTGTCAAGCACAGAACTCTTAGAATCTACCTCCTGCTCTCCACCACCCTGGGAGCCTTCTAGATTGATCAGACTGCAACTGACAGCTCCACATGTCTCTTCATCTCTTCTTGCTCCTCAGGACATGGTTACCCTTGACACAAAGACAGTGACTGCAATGCTTGACAGTGTTTTTCTGCCTGATTTAGTGGCTTGATGCTGTCTCAGTGACCTATGTGTATGGCTGTCGGGGAGTAAAACATCTCACTCCAAGCATATTTGCTTGGCATAATTCGGATGGGTCATGGAAGGAAACTGTAGACCCCACAGTCACAGGAATGGCTGTGAAAATCTGGTCTTTTATAAAAGCAACGTACAGACATCTGCCTTAGCAGGTGAACAGCAGATGCAGACAGTAGCCTTTCCACCTGATGTCCTGGCCTGCCTGGGAGAAATGTTCCCATGGCAGGAAGAAGACACTAGGGATCTGACACCTGGCCCAAGCAGGTGGCAGGTGGGAGACTTCACCTATATCACAAGAATTATCCTCCTGCTGCACAAACCTTTGGAGGAAAGCACTGAAGTAAAAACTTGCCCAGAAGTCCACACTAGCATTTCCACGGGGCAGGGGCACACCCATTTCTACAGCCCCCTGTCCAGGCCACCGCATGCAGCACTGGCATGCTGGGTGCAGGAGGGGTAGTGTTTGCAGCCTGTAGTTTGGCAGTAGTCAGAGCATCAAGTCCCTCCTGGGGAGTGAGTCAATCTTCAGCTTAATACATGTGTCCTGCCTTTGGAGCTCTGGATTTTCTTTCTCTCTTGGCTACAAAGAAAGAGCTTGGTGCTTGGCAATCACTAAACTTAGCAATTAAGTTCTGCCAGGAGAATTTATAGAACTTTTTAAAATTTATAGAACTGAAATGGGGGTGGGTTGGGGGAAGGGAGATCATAGATCTGGTTCCTTAGATTTAATGGATGAAAATGGTGAGAGGCTGTGGAGCAAAGGAATTGCCTGCAGTCACATGGGCATGGGGCAGAGCTGGGCCTGGTTTTTGAGGGTCTACTGTTTTCCCCATTGTCCACTAAGCCTCTGAGGCAGGTTGGACCCTTACCTGATAGAGACACCAGCCTCTCCTTGCTGAGTCCCTGGAGGCCCCACGCTGCCTGTGCTTCTGCCACTTTGGATGAATGCCAGAAAGCCACACTGGAGGGATACCAGCCTCATGCTGATGGCTGTAACCATCAGGGATGCGTAGCTTCCTGATCAGGATTGTGCAGTTGTGTATTCCTTTGTCTCATCACAGCTCCCCAGGAGAAAGCAACTGCCTGCAGGGACCAAGCCTGATTCTTCCATCTCCACAATTTGGAAGCTTCTAGGACCTAGAGCCCAAGGATACACACTGGCTCCCACTGTGGGCCCTAGAGGGAGACACTGGGGGTAGTCTTGCATCCTCTTGCTCTGTGGCCCACAAGGCCTCTGCAGTCAGCTGAAGGTCTGATCAGAGCAGATAAGGGGCTCTGTGGGCACCTGGGCCACACCTCTAAGGGCTGTGTGATCATGGAATGGTCAGCTGGAGGACAGCTGACATCGCGGTGGCTCTGATAGCTGGCTAAGGCTGGTCTTACCCCTCTTTGTCAGCACTTGTTGGCTATCAACTATGGACAGCTCAGTGCCTTGTCTGATTTGTTCCCAATGATGTTCCTGGTAGAAAAGCTGAGATGGCTGATACCAGCCCATGTCTTCATTTATGGGTTAAAAACACACACTCTGGAGCCAGGCTACCTGGATTTGACTCTGGCCCTACCCTTTGCCAAGTTTGGTAATGTCATCTTGGGCTGGTCCTCTCTGAACTTCACCCTCCTCATCTGTAAAATGAGGATAAAAACAGAATGGAACAAGGTGCCATTACAGGGGCAAGAAAAAGGGATCCAATGAGCTGAAATGTAGAATGGGGTACTGCTCGAAGCTGCCCCTTTCACTCTTAGAGGAAAGCAGAACAGAAGAGAGGAGGAGAATCTCATGTGATCCTGAACCTTCTAATGGACAAAGTAAGGGCTGATTCCTAATCAAAGGCTGATATTTCCGCCCAACTACTGTGGGGGCAGAAGTGGCTGTGAGGAAGTATGTAAAACAGCCCTGTCCTCTGACTGCTAATGCTCCTGGAAGCAAGATCCTGCAGCAGAAAGGCAGGCCAGCAGCAGTTTCGGGGCATGGAGAGTGTGGTTGTTTCTCAGTGGGACAGAAGAGGGGCTCACAAGTGGGAAAAATTCCTGGCCATTAGAAATGAGATCTGTTTTTCATGCTGTCTCTGCTGTTACCTGGTGGCATCGTTTTGGGCAGGTCTCCTCACACTGTGGCTCAGTAGACCCCTGTATAAGAGGAGTACTGGGTGAGAGCAGCATGTCTCACAGAATGGATGAATAAGGATTACTCAAACTGGAAGTGGGGTGGTATTGAGAGAGATGTATTAATAGGCATTTTTTGACAGGGCATGTGTGCAATGGTCCCTAGGAGTCATACCCCCTGTTCCAAACTTACTAGATGAGATGTGAGCTTGGTTTTACTGGCCCATGGCACCAGTGGTAGTAACAGGTTCATATCCTAAGACTCATGATGGGGTAATTCTGGACCATAGGAGCCTGGCAGAAAACCACAGGGCCATCCATGACATGAGCTCAGAGAGAAGCTTGTCTGTAACTAAACTCCAAGGGGCTCCTCAGCCTGTGAGGGTTGGACAGCATCTTTTGCCACACAGGGGAAGCTTCTCTGAGAAGACAGGAGGAGTACTGGCCTCGGGGCTGAGTGGCTACAGTAAAGTCTTTTTGGACTGAGGCCCAGTACCCCAAGGGAGAACAGGGAAGGTGGGGACTCTTGTCCTGTGGTGAGGGTGGGCTCTCAGTGGTTGGTGGTGGCAGTAGTTCAACACTCTATGTTCTGAGTCGAGGGAGAATTCCTGGGATTTGGATAAAAAGTAAATCTGAAACCAACTGACTGTCATGATCAGGTCTACTGAGGAGACTTCCAGCTACTCAGCACCCCTAAGTCAGTCTCTGTGGAGCAACGTTTATCCATGGCTCTTTCCCCAACTCGCGCATCTCTTGGCCCATGCCATAGAGAGCCTGCACTCCATAGATGGACATTCAAGGCCTTCTATATTTCAGCCCTCTCCTGAAAACAACCACCTTGTATTTCCCTGTTTCCTTTGTTGCTGGTGAGAAGGGTTAGTTAGATCAGTCACCAAAACTGCAGTGGAAACAGAGCCCTACATACAAGAAAGCAAGGACAAAGAATGCCAGCCCCATATCACTTCTGAGCCACTCAGGCAAGAGAGAATTGCATTTCTAGCTTTATTTTGCAGTCTTTGATACGGCAGATTAGCTTGTGGCCTGCCTGACAGATATGCTGCTATTATTTCCATCTTACAGATGAAGAAACCAAGGTTTTTTAGAAAATAGAAATCAAGATTAAGGATAGTTAAGGAACTGCCTGAGGTCAAAAAGCTAATAAAAACCTAAGAAGCCCACTTTGTCCTTGGCCTGACTCTCACCCTGTGCTCTGGCCCACCATGCCCTGAGCTTCGTATCCAGGACGCATACTGCGGTTCTCCATAAGCAGATGCACTAGACTAGACTGTGACCTCATCACCAGCCTCCTTGCTGCAGAGTGAGACATTGCAGTTGGCCCTGGAGAGGGGCGTCAAGGAGCCAAGGACTTCATCACTCAGGTCCACATACAGATGCTGAAAACAGTGACAGAACCACCAGCAGGTGCCCCGCCTCGCAGGACAGGGCCCAGAAGACACGTGGGCTAGGACTGGCAACTGTTTCTCTTTGGCCAGTGGGCATCATGGGAGACAGCTGGTCTTGGTACTGGGCACTGGGCAGGAGAGGGTCTGTCATAGGAAGTGATGCATGAAAGAGAAAGGAAGGAAGCAGGGGGGGGGACGAAGGGGGGAACGTGGGGAGAGAAGAAGCAGGGCCCGCAGAGCTGGAAAAGATCGGCCAAATTTGGCAGTGAGCTGTTTTTGGACTGTGCCCTGGGGACCTCAGACCAGAGATACTGAAGGAAGCAAGTTTGTTAGTACAAATAATCCTAATGCACATCTCCTCGAGAAGCCTGAGCTGCTCTGGGTAGACTCAGATAGAAGGGCAGCAGTGGCCTGCAGGCATTTGTGCCAGGTGGTATGAGTTGCTGTCTGGACCAGAATGGGTCCATGGCACCAATGGTAGTAATGTGGTCCTGTGGTATTTGCTGACTCATGTTGCACTGCAGGGGCTCCTACCCATGGTTATGTGACCATCAGGAACCTAGAAGCTGTCCCTCATTTACAGATGTGGGAACCAAAGCCAGGGGTGGACTAAGGGAGTAGATGAGAGAGTGCCCAGAAAGGTCTGCAGTTGGGGTGGGGTGGGGTGGGGATGAGGGACGGGAGGCAGGAGCACGCTGGATGCCTGCTCTGAGGAGGAGACCAGTGCAGGGAGGCCTGGGCTGCTGCTGTGCTCAGGAGGGGCTCGCAGTTTGGCTGGGTGATGCAGCACAGAGCTTTCATGGGATGTGGCCTACTGGCAGACCTACAGCCTCTCCCACTCCCTGGATGTCTGTGGTAGCCTCTCAGCTCATTTCCCTGTTGCCTCTCTTGCTGCCCATCTCTTCACTGTCTCTGCCACAGTGAGCTTCTTCAAAGGCAAGAAATGCCTTGACCTTCTTAAAACCCACAGCAGTTGCTTCCTCATGTGTGAGGAGTAAAACCAAAATTCCTCCTTACTTAGAAACTCTTCTCACAAGGTTGCTCCTACCTCCTTCTGACTTATCTCTTGCAGTGGTCCTCCTTTGACTTTTAGGGTTCAACCGCACTGGACTTCTTTTAGACCTCTGTAGTGGGCTAAGGCTCCCCAGTCCAGAGCTTTGGGACATACAGTTCACACACTTCAAGCAACACCCAACCTCTTCCTTGCTGCTTGCTTCACTAATGCCAGACCTTTCAGCTTTTGATTAGATGCCCTGTCCTCAGTGCAGGCCAGGTTAAATTCAGTTTCAGGACGCCCACAGCTCCTTGGAACTACTTGAGAGGGTCACACTCGTTCCCAAGGTACTCCTGCTGGTAACCTACCTGTTTACCTTTGTTTATGACTTACCCAGTGCTACTGTGCTACTGAGGCATAGAAGGGCACAGTACCTATTTCTCAAGTGAGTGATTAAGCAAGAGTGGCCAGATGCCGTCCAGGGCAGGAGACACTTCGGCTGGAGGGGCTACAAACAGCGAACAAAGCAGCTGCTGTCCAGGAGCATTTGCTCCTCACAGGCTTTGTGTTAAACTCCCTGTCGACACCTGGACACTCGACATTTGGGCAGAATAATTGTCTTTAGTTTTCCAGGTGAAAGTCATATGGTCTTACCTGCTGTTCTTCTCCATTCTATATCCCTAGGGCCTTTCTGGCTCTTATCCCTGCTGAGCTTGTCTCCCTGGGCATGCCCTCTGGAGCTGCACCTTCCCAGCTATAACACGAGATCCTGAGTGGCTCATCTTAAAGATCCCTGATGGTTTAGGAAGGATGAGAAAGACTCAGGTCTTCTTTTAGAGACTCCCATTGCCACTGGCTCACCTCACCTCTTCAACAATAATTCCTCCATGGATCTCTGGTTTAATCTCTTGTTGCTGGGACAAATACCTGACACTCAAAATTAAGGATGAAAGGGTTGATTTAGTTCACAGTTAGTGGAGGTTTCAGTCCATACTCAGCTGGCTCCACATCAGAGTGGCGCATGGCAGAGAGCAACCATTCGTGGTGATGGCAAAGAGCAAAAGAGCAAAAGGAGTGGCAGCTAGGTAGCCTCTCTCTCCTCCTTATATTATAATGTAAATTATCCACCCAAGGGCCGGAGTGTAGCACACACACCTGCAATCCCAACAGTGATCAACAATCAATCACAAACTCCAGAAGCCACCCCCTGGCTGCAAGAGGCTTTGAGGGGATAACTAGACACAAACCGTAACAGTCCCTGCAGTAGCCCCTGTAGAAAGGTCGGACCAGCTAAGTGAGTGCCATGAGTGCTGTGTATCCATGTAGCCTGCTCTCTGGGGGGCCCCCCGCTGTCCACATGGGAATAGCAGCACAGTCATCTCATAATCTTGCCATGTTGGAAGCAGTTGGGCTGGCCCTCTACTGCTACCATGTGAATCCCCTTCTTTATAGGCAGACCAACACTGGTGGGGCCAAAGTCAAGGAGAGATTTGGGGATGGCTTGTGAGAACCTCTCCAGCACCTGTTTCTTCTGACCCCATTTCATCTTTCATGACCTCCAAGTTTTCCTATGGGACATTTACTCTTGTTTTAGAAACCCCTGAGCCTATCAGTTAGACCACTGCACCCCTTGATTAGAGATTGGTCCAGAGGTTGACACCTTAGTACATACAAAGGAAGGGGTAAGAGCTGAGCCACACAGGAGTGGATGCGCACACAAATAGCTGGAGAAGGGAGAAGGGTGCTGGTTCTGTCTTCTTAGGGAAGCCATGTTGCCTTGGTTCCAATAAATGTTTTCCAAAGTGTTCCTCGTGGAGATATGGCCTAAGGGGAGGTCTCCAGCCCCTCAGGTGAGGCCTTGAAGGAGACAGTGGGACCACTGTTTCTTCTTTTGTTCCTTGGTTCAAGTCATAAGTGCGTTTACTCTGCACATGCTCCCTGCCATTAACTACCTGACAGGTCCATCAGAGGCCACAGACAATGGGACTACCAATCTTGACTTAGAATCTGCAAAACTGTGAGCCAAAATACACCTTTTCTTTTCTAAGTTAAGCACTTCAAATATTTACCTATAGAGAAGGGAAGCTGACCTGCCACACATGCGAGGTGGTGAAATCCCTGACTAAGAGTGGAGCCTCCTCTCTGGGACGAGGCACAGATATCTTCTTGGCCATCCCACCAGCCTGTGGCTAACAGCCTCACCCATACTATGATGCCGCCTCAGCTAACCTTTTCTCTGTTCCTGATATCCCCTCAGCAGGGCAAAACTTTTCTTACTGATTCCTTAGCCTCCTGAACAGTGGTTAAAAAGGACTATATTTTCACAGGAGGCTCAAATATGGGGGCATGGACCAACAAGGCACTAGATGTCCTCAGGAAGAGAATTCTTGGGGTGAAAGGTGACAGTGTGTGATGGAAGTTCTAACCTGCATCCTATTATAGACAGATGGCTGGCACTGCATTGTGAAATAAAGTCTTTGTAAATTCCATAATTATTTCTTGGAGAGCACAATTACATTCCACTACATTTGTGGTGAGTCCCAAGTATTAATTTGTCAAATAAATATATATTTATAATATATCATAATGTTGTGATTTTGTTATGAGAGTTTCTTCATTTTTCAATATTCCAGAAATCTCAAAATATAGTATTTTACAGATAGGCCCCTTTCACATGTCTTCTAAGACAGTGAGATCTCTTGATGATTTATTTATTATCTTAAAACAGCTACTCTGAGGGTCGGCCAGATAGCTCAGCAGATTAAAGTGCTTACTTAGGCAGACACAGGGCTGGGATTCAATGCCTGGCATGCTGTGCCAGCCCCACCCCAGGGGCGATGAGACTGGCATAGTGGCGCGTGCCTATAATCCTAGTGTTTGGGAGGCTGAGAACAGGAGGATCACTACAAGTTCAATCTGTGTGGTGAGACCCTGTAGACCCTATACTAAATATGTAAAAAAAACCCAACAACCAACTACTCTGGGCCCAGTAGGATATCTTTAGGCCCCTGCTAAAGACAATGTTGTCAGGTCCTGCTGTGGCGGTGCGCCCAGACTCTTGAGGTAAGGCCCTCATCTCAGACCTGATGAGTGGGATATTTATTTACATGGTTGAAGAATACTTTCTACTATCAGAGCAGAGTAATTGGGCTTATAAAGAGGGAGGAGGGGAATTAAAGACGGTGAGTATGTAGTCAGTTAACTCAGTGATACCTTAACTCTCTATCATGGGTTCCTTGAAATTGGATCCAAGTTTGTAAATTTGTGCTTGTGATTTAGCCAGTGCATAAAATGAGATGTTTACAGCAGACAACCCGCTGATCGGATCTCCACATGGCTTGTGTCTGAAGCCATCCCTTTCCCCTGTGCACTGACCACTAGTCTGAGCAGTAACAGCCAAGATCAGTTTTAGAGGAGATGGCTTCTTCACACAGGGAAGGTGCTAGTCATACTGCAACTGTGAAAATAGCCTTAGGTGTTTAGATTTTTTTTTTTTTAATGCTAGGAAAGATCCAGCTATCACTTGGATGTCTAGAATTCTAGACATCAAAATGAAATATCAGTTGTCATATTCGTTTAGAAATCAATATGGCCTCAAAGTTTTCATGTTAATATCTGATAAAGAATTCATTTTATCATTTTAAGTGAATTTAATACTGATCTTTTAGAAAAGTTGTCATCTTTGTTAAAATCTTGTGCCAGTACTTAATTTAAATTTGTGTGGACTAAAGTGTATTTATAAATGGTGAACTCAGTTTCTGAAACTAAATTTTTTATTTGTGATTTTTTAAAAAAGATAGTAAAGCAATGAGTGAATCAGACAGAGATACACCCAGAGCAAGACAGAGAGAAAGCGTGTGGATAAGCTTGAGGTTTTCTTCTACTACGAGTGGGAGCCTTTCCCCCGAGTTTCCTTTTACTTTTCTCTCTCCCTAAAATTCCATGCCCTTCTTTGCGGGGAGTGACCAGTGAGAGGTTAATGGTTACCAACCATGTACACTTGCTCCATTCTGCATAGCATGGCAGGGCAGCCAGGCGAGGGAAGGTAGAGGCTGAGAGCTGGCTGGGTGTTTTGCCATGACCAATGAGCCCAGTACACAGGGCAGAGGTGAAGGTGACGGCCTGCAACACAGGCAGTGTCTGCCACTGTCTTCCCTGGGCTCATCTGGAGAGACTTTCTTACAAAGAAACACTTCTGTTACCCACTTCGTGCTGCCAGGACTTTTGCCACTCAGCTGTTTCTTTGTCTCTAGTTTCTGTTTCTTTCTTTCTTTTTTTCTTTTTTTTTTTGCAGGACCAGGGTTTGAACTCACGACCTTACACTTGCCAGGCAGGTGCTTGTACCACAGAGCTATCTCCCCAGCCCCTGTCTCTAGTTTCTGGACCCACGTGGGTCAACAAAGGCAAAAACTGGAGATGATAACAGCACCGACCTCTGCCATCAGCCTGAGTGCCCATGACTAAACTTGATTTTTGGATGAAGCTTACCTTAAACTTATCACATTCACT
>PVKN010013246.1:0-20081 GCA_004027915.1 Capromys pilorides | reverse complement strand
GACATAAGAGAACCTGTGCTGTAACATCCTATAACTCAGTGGTTTCCCAAATTTTCTAGTCAAGGAGATTAAGGGACCTCAGAGGAAAGGTATGAATGAAGCATAGTGTGTCTAACGAGAGTCACCTAGAGAAAAAACATTCTCTCAGGCTTACACAGGGAGCAAACTGGTCAAGCAATGGCTGTGACTCATCCCAATGGCTGACACTGGCAACAGTTCTACAAAGCACAGTTCCAAAGTTAATCCTGAGGAGATTTGACCTTGGAAAATACAAAAGATGAATGTTCTGTTATACAGGTCTTGCTTAAACTTGCCCTTGATCACTCAGTAGAAAAGCTTAATTATGAGACATAAAATGCAGAGCTAGATTAGTATGATGAGCTGTAAGAGGCTTAAACCAACAGCCTCCAACACTGCCAGTTTCATGGGTAACTCACTGCAATTATATAACATTGGACTATGTATACAACTACTTTCTCTTAGTTCAAAGAGAAGAAATTTTTTTTCTTTTTTTCTTTCCATACCAATATCGATTAGAAAATTTATCACATCTACACTCTGTGCTCTGTATAACTACTATAAGGACAACAATATTCAATGTGTCAATTATTGCGAATGTACTACTAATGTGTTTTGAAACTATCATATTGTTAGTTCTTACTAAACGTGATAAAAATTTAAAAAAACAAATGTTGGAGAGGCTGTGGGGAAAAATGAACACTTTCCACTTTTGCTGGGAAAACAGACTGTTGCAATCATTATGGAAAGTAGTGTGGAGACTCCTTAAAAAATTAGAGCTGGAAATCCCATTCAATCCAACTATCCCCCTACTGGGAATTTTCCCAGAAGAACTGAATGTACATCATATCATAGTGATATCTGTGCATCTATGCTCATAGCAGCACAACTTATGATTGCCAAATCTTGAAACAACCAAAATGCCCATCATTTGAAGAATGGTTGAAAAAGATGTGGTATTTTCATACAGTGGAATATTACTCAGCTATAAAGAATGATAAACTAGAAGAGTTCATATGTAAATGGATATATCTTGAACATATACTCATAAGTGAAATAAACCAGGCCTACATATACAAATGTCATGTAGTCTCCCTAGTATAAGAACTCAAAAGAAGAAAAATAAATAAATGAATAAATGAATTTTGTGAGTACCAGGAATCAAACCCAAGACCTTGCATTTTCTGCATCCTCAACCCCTACAATTTTTTTGTAGAAGGGTGACTTAAATACAAAATGCCTTTGGAAGAGTTAAAGAAAATTAAGGTTTGCTGAAAGTGTTAATGTTTAATTATTTGACCAATCTTACATACTTATATCTATTAATCTAAACAAATTTGATGATAAAAATATTTAATACACCCACTGTTAAATTTTTGTTCTTGTTCTGAAATTTTGTACTATATGTGTTCTTGATTGTTACTGTTTTTCTATCTTTGTTTCTGCTATTTTTACTCTTTAAATAAAAATAAAAATAAAATATAAATGTGTTGGGCCAGCAAGATAGCTCAGTGGTCTAAAATGCCTTCTTAGGCAAGCTTAGAAATCAATGTGTTGAGAATTCTCACTGCCAGCCAAAATCAATTCACTGAGACTGTTTCAACCTCCCACCTTAAACAACTACAAGCCCAAGCAAAATACATGAAGAGGGAGTTTTTAGGCACTGTATAATAAGCAGCTTGATATTTGATTCCTAGAAAACAAGGACAAATAAGATGAATCCTACTTACTGCCTAGAACTAAAGAACAGAGAAGAAGTGGCCATCAGACATCAATGGTTTGGATGGATGAAGAGACACAGATAGAAGTATAGGGAAGCCAAGAAAATTGGAACATGTGGGCATGAACATTAATGAGAAGGGAGCTGTGCAGAGGGCACAGAGGGTTTCCTCCAGTCTTGACCGTTACAACGTGACCACCTTGACATGCACTAATATACACGAGAGGAAACTGCCCCAGGCTATCAAAGTACTGGTAGACCAAACAATTCCTTGAACTCACACAGTGCTGGGAATATTTCATGTTTCCATCAGCCAGAATGGAAAGCCATCCCAAAACCAGGGCATTGGGCAAAGTACTCAGAAGAATATTGCCTTAATAGTGGAAATAAATTAGCTCTAGACTAAATACTCCTCTGGAACTGCCTTAAGAAAGCTTTAAAGTAAGCAACAAAAGGATCAAGTTGATTTCAAGTCAACATATGCCAGGGCAAAGCCTAATGATATTTAAAGAGATATCTTAAAAATCTAGCGACCAACAACATGAAATAAGTCTGGCACCCAATTAAAAGTCACCAGTTATTTATCACTCTCAATCATGAGGAAAGAAAATCAAATAATATAAGTGGAGACAGAAATTATAGACACAATGGAATTAGCAGAAACTTGCACCAAAATAGCCATTAAACAATTACAACTATGATTCATATGCATGAGACAGAGAGGAAAACATGAACATGAGAAGGATAAAAATAAGTGATTTGTTTAAAAGACTGAAATCAGATGGCTAAAGATGAAAACTGCTATGCTTGGAGAGAATCAGGATGTTTCAAGGAAATTTGTTGTGGGGGAAAAAATCACAAAAACCTAGTCACCTGCATTAGCAGTGAGATTGTTTCTGTAGATAAAAGCTCTGAGTTTCTCTAACCAAACAAAGCAATGTTCCTCATTGAAATCAATTTATTACTATAAACTATGCTGCTATAAACATGGGTATGCATGGATCACTGTAGTACGATGTCTTTAACTCTTTGAAGAAGATACCTACAAGAGGAAAAACTGGGTCAAAAGAAATTTCTATTCTTAGTTTCTACTCTTAGTTTCTTGAAGAATCTTCACACCAATTTCCATGGTGGTTTTTCTAGTTTACACTCCCACCAATGCTGCAGCATAATCTTGGAGGAGGCCATATGTCCATCAACAGATGAATGAATAAAAAGAGAATGTGGTATTTTCCCACCATGGAGTGTTACTCTGCTATAAAGAAAAATAAACTTGAGTCATTTGTAGGAAAATGAGACCATAATGATAAGTGAAGTAAATGAGACATACAAGCAGAAACTTCTCCTATGAGAAACCCAGGTTATAAACAAAGAGCATAATAAAAGAGAAATAATGAGAAGAATAACCCACTCGAGTCCCTCTTATGTCCCTCTCTCTTTCTTTCCCGCAACAAATCTATTCTGCTCATAAAAAAAGAGAAATAATGGGAAATAGAGAGATAGATATTTCTCAAATGAAAAGAGAATGAAGATATGGATGCAGGGAGAAAGAAGGAAAGAAAGAAACAGGAGAGGAGGAGAGTGGAGGGAAGGGGAGGAGAGGAGAGGAGAGGACGAAGATATGTATGAGGCTGAGGAGACAGCAGTGGCATAAGCACCTGCCTGGCAAGTGCAAAGTCCTGAATTTGCACTCAATACTAAAAAAAAAAAATCAAGACATGTACATGTACCAGCTCCATGCAAGGGATGTAAACATTATGCACTATAAGCACATATCAATAATAAAAATAGAATTACCCAAAATTTTAGGATGCCTTCTAACTAGCCAGAATTCATGGAATCCTTCACATCACAAGATGTCTAATCCTTTTTGACAACAAATAGTGTTATCAGCCCAGTTCCTATAGCTTTCAAGAACCATTCTAAATGGGATGAAAGAGAAAGCACAAAGCAACAAAATATTTGCCTCTATACAGTGCAGTGATCAAAGATCTTGTATCTACCACGTTCTCTCCATCTTTTTTTATTTTGTTTCTGTGTATTATGCTGCTGATAGCTAGTTCTTCCCAGAGATGCCTAATCTCCACTTTTCCCTGGGTATGTTCATATTTAAGAAGGCCTTCTCCACTCCTTGGTCTCCTTTGCTGATGTCAAGAAAGACAATGTAAGCAAAGAACGTGAAACTTCAGGGCCACTCGCAATGTGTTCCCACACTGAGTCATTTTTATAACATATACAAGAATTTTATGACAGTAAGGTATGAAGCATGATCATTGGGTTTTCCTGCCACTGTGGTAGATGCTCCTCCTTTAAATCTTCTCCAAATATCAGCACCTTACCTACCAAATGGAGGCCTGGGCAGCAGTCCGACAAAAGGAAAGAACATTAAAGGGAAAGCCGAGATCAGAAGTAAAATATTGCATCTTGGAATCCATTCAAGAGAACATTAACTTGGAACTGTGGCTACTGGAGGGACACTTTGATACAGCCTCCACTCAGTTTCATGTATCATCAAGCATTGCTTTTGACTGCAGAGCAGTAAAGCTCCAACAGCCCACTGTGCCAGCCCACTAAGCATCATGACACTAATGTGCCAGCCACCAGCCACACTATAATATAAACATGCCCCATAACTCCCACCACCCAAGGATGCGGAGAATGGAGAAAATTAAGGTTTGAAATGTACTGTATCAGTAGTATAGTTTGTAGGATTTCTTTCTAATGATTAGCTGGTTAAAATTGTGGATGGAGGATTTGTTTATCAGAAACACCTAATCCATGAAGAAGCTCTCTCTGATCAGAAATGTTTCAATAAGGCAACATACATAACAACTATACCTACAAAAGAAGATGGTTAGTGGAGCCAGAATTAGGGACTCTGGTTTGGGCTAATGTAACAGATGCAGGTCTAGAAGAAGGAATGTGGCCAAAGTGATCATCAAGGACAGAGCAATGTGTGTGAGAAACAAGATCTGTGTAGTCAGAGTGGTTGATGGGCCAGGGCCTGGTAATGAGGCCAGCAGAGGGGTCTCGTTTATCAGTGCCAGGACTGAAGAGTCCACCAGTACAGCTGCCATGTTTATTGGCCCAGGATAACTAATCCAACTGTCAGAGCTGCTGTGTTCAGCATCCCAAGGATTTTGCAAGAGCAGAGGGAAACCTAACTCCATAGTAGGAGTTTTTTAATTTTTGTTTGTTTGAAATATTAACATATCCATCATAAACTTTCCTTATTTATTCCGTATTGTAATGTAAGAAAAAATTTAATCTCTTTATGTCTGAGCCAGATTTGGGGGTACATTTGTGCTGTAGTTAGCCTGTTCATGGAGACACACACACACACACACACACACACATACACACACACACAATGCTGTGTCTTGTATTACCTACCAGAGAATTCTTGTAGTCAGCTTGGGAGACCCTGATGATTCAACATATTCCTATGAGAAAGGCAGGTTTCTCTTTAAACAAAGAACAGTGAATGTTTTTAGGAGAGGTGTTTCAAGCAGAGCAGAGATTTCACAGAAGAAAAAAGTATTTCCAAAAGACACAATGGAAAAAGTTGTGAGAGATGGCAGCAAGACAAGATGAGTTGAAAGCAAAGAGCACACAACAGTACTGGAATGAACACGGAACTTTAAAGATGACTTGGTTGGTTTAGATTCAGTGTCTTGGCTCAAGACAAGGATCATTGTGTGACAGCATGACCCTTGTGCCTCTGCTTAGAATTCCAACAGAGTACGAGTGCTGTCATTTGGGTCTGGAAAGCTTACATAAGGATAATCTGTTAAAGGTCTCCATCGTCAGTTCAGTGCTATTGAAAGATGGTGGAGATCTTTAAGAATCAAAGCTCAGCAGGAGGTTTTAGATCCTTGAGGGTATGTCCTCGAAGAAAGGGATTGTGGGATGTTCCTCACTTATCCCAGAGGTTAAGTTTCATTCACCCCTGCTATGAGTGAAAATCAATGAAGGAACTACAGTATATATATATATATATATATATATATATATATATATGCTTTGAAAACCCATCCCTCACTCTTATAAACCTTTCCCAAACTTCTAAACTCATAAACCTACATAATTTTAACAACATATGTATACCACATGATACATTATTCTGCTAAAGAAATACATACTGTAAACAGTATATTTTATTTCAGTTTAAGTCTTTTAATATGTTAGAATTAACATTTAAATATATTTTATACATTTTAAATTTTTGGGCAAAAATCATCAAAACCAAAAATACTATGCATATAAATACATATATAGTACTGTGCACAACAGCAAAATTCCACATTATAGCAAAAGATTTTTGATAAATTATTTATTTTTACAGTTTAATATACGGTATCTATAATAATGTCAATCTTACTATGTGTCCTTATGTCTAGTGCATGATTATTGGATGTTGCTCTGAAGTAAAAGCTCTCTTTGTGCATGACAGAGTGCCGACAGCATTGACAGAGGCAGGTCCTTCGCTAAGACTTCTTCCCACAACTATTATTACTATGGAAAAAAAAATCCAGAAAATATCTAGTCGCAAGTATCAAGGCCTGGCCTTTCTGAATTAATGTGAAGAAGTGATGAACGTGAATTTACAATAGCATATTGATTTGGTTAAAATATTCTGTATAAAAAATTCAATGAGTGCAGAAAATTATGAAGAGGGCCATTTCAAAACCACTTCAAATCTAGCATCAAGAGAATCACCCCAGTTGACACCTCAAGAACATTTAGAACTTCTACGTCAGTGGAATTATACTTCGCATCCTGTAAGCATTCTATAACTTGCTTTATTAAATAATAATGCAATGGAGATTCTTTTAATATGAAAGGTCTACCCTGTCATATTTAGTGCCTGCAAAATAGCCTCTTTTGTATATTTATTGTGCCAGATACTATTTGCGTAGTTAGATACTGATAGCTCTTTTTTTATACAGTTTCAAAACATTAACACAATGCATATTGGTGTCTTCATAGTAGTTGTTCAGAGTACAAGCTGCAGACATGATAACTTTTCTAAAGTTTGTTCTAAAGTTCTAAAGTTTGTACTATTGGTACAAATATTTCTTTTCATTGAGCTAAGATAAAGTGATTGTATGCATAGTCTAATATTCCATAATAGTAGTGGTTTATCAGCAGATCTAGCATTATCAGAAGCTGTTGACCTGAGCTTTTTATAGCTCAGCATCCTTATCTGGTTTTACTTTTTATGCCTCGTGGTTAAATTTTTCTGGTGAGTTCTTAGGGGCAAGTTAAAGCAAGACCTACATAACAAAACATGTAACTTTCGTATCTGACAGAGTCAGGCAAATCCCCTGAAGGTTAACCTTGAAGACATGTACAGCAGTTTGTAGAACTTTTGTCAGTGTCAGCCATCTGGATGAGTCATGGCCATTGCTTGACCACTTTGCTCTCTGTGAAAGCCTGAGAGCATGTTTTCTCTCTAGGTAACTCTCCTTAGGCACACTATACATCATTGATCCCTTCTCTCTGTGGCCCCCAATCTCCTTGAATGAAAAATTTGAGACACCATTGAGTTATAGGATGTTACAGCACAGGTTTTCTTATGTCCTGAGTCCTCAGGGCTAGGGTCAAAATACTGGCTATCCTTGTAGCCCTTCTTTTTCTCTAATTTTTTGGTCTGCCTACTTAAGTTCTTAACCCTCCAGAAGAGAAGTTTAGTGATACTATTACTCTATAACCCAGGTACTTGAGCTTAACCTCACTGTCTTTCTGAATATCACACACCTTAGACTTAACAAGAAGCCAGTATTTTCTATCAATCATTGATATTCTAATAAATCCCTATAGAATGTGATTTTTAAAAAACGGGAAAAAAGCCCACATTCTTCCACAGCAATTTAGAAATCTAACTATATACAAAATTGTACCAGGTCAATCCTATAGCATTTTTCCTTGTCTTTTATTCTCTTTTATTACCCTTTCTCAATAAATAATTTAGAAAAACATTTTTTGAAAACCTGTGAAACAATGAGTCCATGAACGTTGAACAGGGAAACAGCAAGGGACCACTGTGGTGTGCTTCTTGTCTTAGCTTGAGCAAACTCCTCTGTCTCCTGACACCTGGTAAGGGAAATTAAAGTCCGCTGATTCACAGTCCACAGTGATGCTTCCAGCCCCCATTTCCTTTCTTGGTTCTTTGATTAGTTCACCTGAGTCCTACACATGAAAAATAAAATAAGGGAAGGAACCTAGCATCTTTCAGGTAGAGGAGCTCAGGTTTGAGTTGGGTGGCTAGTATCTGATTTCTGTGCTGCCAATTACAATCTATGCCAAGCCACCAAAGCACTGAGACCCTTTTATTGGAGAAGGGAGAAAGTTATCTATCTCACAATTTTGTTGTTAGGATTATAATTTTAATTGAGATGAGAATCTGGAAATAGGCTCCTGAAGACACCAGCAAAAGTCCGTCTGGAATCAGATGAGAAGTCTCAGGCCACTGGGCCAATAGCATCTCAGGAGTCTTTTACTTGCAGCCTCCTAGACTCTCATCGGCTGGAGCAGAATCAGGTGTAACAGGGAACCATACTCCTGGTGTAGGACCCCACGAAGTGATCTCTATTTACGGAAGCAGTGTGAAGCTGTCCTTCGTGAACCCCTGGGCTCAGACACAGGCAGTGTAAGAACAGATGCCATCTGGAGAGGAGGCTGCTGGGACACCCAGGAGGACTGGATGCTCAGGGAAGCCCACGTCAGGCATAGCCAGTGTCTTACGGGAAGTGCAAGTCTCTGGCCCAAGTAATTCCAAATACACAGGACCCAGCTGTTGTACAAAGCCACCCAGGAGGCTAATCTTACCTCTTGTCCTCACAACAGAGTGGGGTTAGAAGCTGTGTTAGTCCAGTGCATTCCATTCTGTCTTGAACTGGTCAGGACAGACTACATTGCTGCAGTAACAAACAATTCCAAGATCTCAGAGACTTAAATCCACAAGCTTATTTCTGGCTCAACCAGTACCCATCACTGGCCCAGGACAGCCTCCCGGGCAGCTGGCCTCCATATGTTGGCTGGGCATGCAGCTACCTCAGTTGAATGGCATCTCCCTTTCCACATGTACCTACAGCACTGCCAAAGGGAAAGACAAAGAGTGAGCGAGGCATACCCGACTCTCTCGTGTCTCCACCCAATGCCCCACCTCATGCTTCATTGGCAAAAGCAGGTCACATGGCCACAATCCGCTACTCAAGAGCAGAGAGAACTGTACCTCCCATAGAGGCAGAGGGATGGGGTGAGAACCAGATGCCAGTGCAACAGAAATAACACCCACTAGAGCTATCTGCACACTTAGTAGCCCTATGATTCAACAAACCATGTCCAATGCAAAAACTCTAACTGAAACTATTTTCCTTGTTCTGAGAAAGGATAATAGTATATTAACTTTTCTTGCCTGTAACCTTTAGTGGTAAGCTATGCTCAGTGACTGTCCATCACAAGAATGTAATCCTATAACTGTTTTGAACGTTTTCATTTAGTTAAAACTAGACTGGAGATGCCACTACTTCATATTTATTCTGAAATAAGTTAGAGAGATTCACCCCATATGTGCTCAGGGTCACAGTCCAGAAGTGAGGCTAAATATCAGCTACCTGTCTGGTTCCCAATTCTCATTTTATTCCCACTAGTCAACCATCTGAATTAACCTCAGGGGCTCTTTCACTAAACCAGGGATAACACCTCTCAAAAGCTAACTTGATAAATTAAATAGCAAATCTTATAAGTGCTATTAAATCTTTAAATCAAAATCAGAAATAACTTCAAAATACATATGAATTGAAATGTTAGATGTGACTAAAAAAATTAAGTTTTAATGTCATGTATTGGCCAAGATACACATGAATTACCTCTCCTTGTAATATCCAGATATATGGAAAAGAGATTTGGCTAGGGCTTAATGTTTAATTATTGTTTATTTCCTAATTTTTATCATCCTCTGGGTATGTCCACTCAAGGTCTTAAATAATCTTAGTGAGTTGCATTTATGCAATTCCTTCTATGAGCTCACTCTCATTTTTTGGCTCCCAGGAAAAGGCATGAAGTGGCCCAAAGTGAAAAATTACTCAAATTAAACCCATCTACTGATACTAACATAATAGAACTAACTTGGATGTAAAGGAGAAAAACAATCAGGCTTTTACATAATACATCTAGTTCTAGAAATAGGAAGGGCATGTGTTCATCTGAATTGAGCTATTTGTCTATTTATTTAATGTCACAATGTGGATCTCCCAGTTACATTAAAAACTGACTTTTAAAAACTTTACATGTTTGTCTATTGCATTTGTCTAACATGAGTGTTTTTAATAACAAGTTCAAGAGAAAAAAAGAGAGAAGGGGAAAAAGAGAAGGGCCAAGAAAGGATTGGAAAGACAGAAGGGTCAGCCAAATAGCTCAGCAGCTTAAAGCATCTGCAAGCAGTCACAGGGGCATGGGAGGAGGGGTTCATCCCGGGGGCCTGCTGTGCCAGCCCCACCCCCAGGGTACACTGAGCCATCACTTGAGACTAGATGTGCTGTCGCATGCCTGTAATCCCAGCTCTTGGGAGGCTATAAACAGGCTGATCACTACCAGTCCAATCTAGTAGTGAGACCCTAAACACCCTGTTTTAGGATAGTAGTATAGGTATTAGTATTTAGTATTTGAGGGAACACCTTCCCTAAAAATACAAAAAGAAAGAAAGAAGAAAAAAAAGAAAGAAAGAAAGAAAGAAAGAAAGAAAGAAAGAAAGAAAGAAAGAAAGAAAGAGAAAAAAGAAGCTGGGTGTCTTAGTTACTCTTCTCCTGCTGCTGAGACAAACATCCAACACTCAAAATGAAGGAAGGAAAGGTTTATTTAGCTCACAGTTACTGGAGGTTTCAGTCCATATTCGGCCAGCTCCAAGGCAGAGTGGCACATGGCAGAGGACAACCTTTCATGGCAGCAGCTAAGAGCAAGAGAGCAGGGAGAGAGCTAGCAGCAGCTCAAGCAGCTAACTTCTCTTCCTTTCCTACATTGAAATGCAAATCACCTGCCTCAGGGAAGGTGCAGCACCCACTTCCACAATAATCAATTATAAATTCCAGAAGCCACCCCATGCCTGCATGAGACTTTGGGGGGACACCTATTCACAAACCATAACACCAGGCGTGGTGGCATATGCCTATCATCCCAGCACTTGGGAGGCTGAGGCAGGAGGATCAGTGCAAGTTCAAGACCAGCCTGGGCTACAAAAGTGAGCTCAAGGCCAGCCTGAACTGCATAGCAAGACCCTGTTTCAAAAAGAAGAAAGAAAGAAAGAAAGAAAGAGAGAGAGAGAGAGAGAGAGAGAGAGAGAGAGAGAGAGAGAGAGAGAGAGAATGGAAAGATGTGAAGAAGCAGAAACAACTTGAAACATGGTGAGTGCTTGTCTAAAAGATAAAGTCCCACTTGAAGTGTATAGATTTGTGATCGATCATCCACAGAAGTTTCTTTTCCAAGCAATAAAATTTTACATATTTTTCTCTTGATAAAGAACCAATTCAACTTATAAAAGAATAAAGATCAAGCCATCAAGCTTTATCGCTCTTGAGAATCATTATTAATTTCATTTAAACTAAAAACCTGTGCCTTCCATCTTTGCCCATTTTTTCCCGTGACTGGACCAGACATTGTTCCAAATTCCGTTTTCCTTAAAGGCACAGCTTTTCTAATCTGTTTGTGTCTTACCAAATGTGATTCCCCTGAACTGAGTTTTCACTTAGCTTTGTGATTTAAAAAAAAAAAAAAAAAAAGTCAGTGTAACAAACCCAAAAAAAATCAAATCTCTAAAGTGACGCTAACGTTCAGAGCTTCACCAGGTGGCATCATTTTAAAAGCTGGTTATCACCCAAGAAGAATAAATGGTCAATTTTAAAAACTAGGGTCAGAGTTCACCCTGAATCTGGAAATCCTGATAAAGGAATGGAATATTTTGTAAATATGTTTTTAATTTTGGTCAGCAGAGCACGAAAGCATGGTAGTGATGAGGCACATTTTCTCTCTAACCTATGTGTGGAAACTCAGTTTTGTGAAATACTCTGATTCATCAGTTCTTTTTCCCATTGGCTTTTTTTTTTTTTTTTTTTTTTGTAAATGAAAGTAAAGCTATCCATATCCACATACAGACAGAGTGACCAAAACTCATAACTGTATTCTGGCCCTGCCAGATAGAAATATGTTTCAGATTAACAGAGTTGGCATCAGACAGTGAACATATGGAACATGCTGATCCCCTGAGACCCAACGATCAAATTAATGCAGCCTCTTCTGTGGGTACAAAAGTTCAAATAGTCCGCAGACCCAGAAACTCAGCAATTACCAAGCCTGTTCACTAGCAGCTTTCACTGGCGTGGAAAACCCTGAGAAATAAGCCAGAAGGCAAATGATTTGGAACTTGAACCTGAACCTAAACTGTAGCATCGCAGAAACACTGGGGTGGTAGAGATACCATTGTTGCTGTGACAATGTTGGCAGGTGGAGCCCTATGGCTGTCCCCTGGTGTAGATCATCACAAGCCAAGGTGTCTGGCATCTTCAGGAGAGAAGCGCTTACTCTGCTCCCACTCTGAACTTGGAAGTTTGAATGACTTAGTTATTGTTCCATCTGTTTTGTGTTTCAAATCTCTTTAGATTGACCACTCTCTTACTGAGAAGTGGGACGAGCCCTGTTCCACATAATAAATCAAATTTGAGGTTAACAAAATAGTTCCCTTTCCTTCAAAGTGATCTTCCCTCTGACATTGTACTGATTCTTCAAATCCCTCTAACAGTCATTGATTTGCCCTTGAGGTGCCTCCAAATGACAATCAGGGTAGGAAATGTACTGCACTGTGCAAATGGGGCTGATCCGTGAAGAAAGCCCTTTGATCCTTCCAAAAGGGGTCAGCACATGGTGCCTCTGGACCGGAGCATTTGAGAAACAGTTACATTTGCTCCTTTATGTCCTTCCCATGGCTGCTTCTGCACAGCTGAGATAGAGACAGTGTGGCCCTGAAACTTAAACTACTTACCACCTGGGCCCTTGCAGAAAACATCAGCTCCTCTAAAGCACACCTCTGAGTCTCTGAGACACCTACAGGGAAGGGGAAAGGAAGACAAGAGGCACAGCAGGCAGCAATGCTTTATACCTGGAGAGTGCTCTGCGTTGCAGGAAGGATCTTTGCATAACAAACTCTCAACCTCACCACACAGTCTACAGAGATAGAAATGGTGGATTTAGGGGAATAGATGTGTTCAAGAGATACCTACATACACTCTTTCATCCAACAGTGTACCAAAGAGGCCGGTTGCACAGTGAACACAAGTATCACGGAAAATTTGGAAAGAGTAGCAAGCCAGGGAAGTAATGAAACTCTGCCCTCAAGGGGGTTTCATTTTTAGTGTAGGGAGATAAAAGTAACCATATGATTGTCCACAGGATGGGATGCGAGAAGGGTGGAGACTAGCAGAGGAATCCTTTTACAGGACAGTGACAGAAGGATTTGCTCACTATAAGGCATTTCAGTGGAGCCCTGCTGAAGTGAGGGAACTACGAAGACCCCATGAGGTAAAGGAGTTCGACGGGTCCTAAAAGACCACTGGGGCACAGGATGGAAAGGGTCCTGGTGGGTCAGAAGCACTTATGGCCCAGAAGGCCAAATGAGGAATGATGAATTTAACTCGCATTCTTATGCATTTTAAGGAAAAGAGGAGAATCTCACTTGCATTCAAACCGATACCTGTTCTTGCTCCGTGGCACGCAGACTCTAAGGAGATCGGCAAGAACATGTTCATAGAGGAAACCAACTGCTATGCGATCAAGAAACAACAAAATCTTCTTCTATACACTATGAGTGTTTTTTCTTCAGGAAAACACCTTAGAGAATTTGCTAGTTATAAAAGATAAGCTGCACCACTCTGGACAAGTCCTAGAAAGGAGAAGTTTAAAGCAAGAAGAGTTTCACTGACTTTTGTAATAAATTGACAAAGAACATCTTTGTCTTCCTCTGCTAGGTAGAGAAAACAAAAATATGAGCTACTCTGGTGTGGCAGAAAGAAGGAAGAAGCTGCGAGACAGAAGCAGTGTGAGCCACAGAGCTGGTGACAGGGACCTGCAGAGCTGCAAGTGGGTGGAGATGGCCAGAGAATATGAGCATAATGAGGCCTCGTGTACATTTTCTATGCTTTCCAATTTCTAACCCCACACATGCTCTCTGTATCTTTCAAACATTCATGAAATATATCTGCAACCTGGATTATTTGATATTTATGATATTTTTAAAAATTGTTACAGGAAAAACAAGACAGAAGCAGGCTTCTTCACAATCTACCTGGGGAGAAACCTAAGTTCTCCTATTCTTTCCAAATAAAAGGAAAATCACTCATGTAGACATACTTACAATGGGGTAGGAAGTCACTCAAGAGTAGACGAGTTGTCTCAAATATGTGAGCTCTGGGTACTATTCCCAATATAATGGGAGAGAAAAATATAATATCAACATGTTTACCATGTGTTAGGAAATTCAGATGCCTCGTTTAGTGTTAAGGACCATTCTAAGAATGGTAAGAATTCATGTGTCACCATGCAAGCAGCCAAAACTTGGGTTATCTATGCAAGTTCAAATTAAGAAAATCAAGAGCATAATAAGATAAGTGACCCTGCATATAGGTGAACTCATACAGCTGGCGCCCTGGGACAGCTCAGGCTTTCACCCCAGGTCAAGTCCTCTCCACCACAGCTGCATTGCCAACATAGCTTTTCTGGGCCCAGCTGTGCTGATGGTGCATGAGCCAGATACTCCCAAAGACTACAGTCACTTCCTGAGAGGAATTACTCATGTAGGAAAGCAGGCTAGCAGTTATTGCAAAAACCACTAAGACTAATTCAAAGAGCATGAGAGCCTCCCTGAAGGACATCCTCTGAGACAACATTTTGGGTCTGAATCTGCCTGTTAGCAGATGCATGATGAGAACTTTAGCTCATTGATACAGGAGTGATGAAAGAAAAAAAAAATTCAACTAACCAAAACAGGGTGCTGAAGGAGACCTATACCAGGTAGGAGCTACACAGAACTGTCTTGTTGCCCCTCCACAGTTGGCTCTGCCAAAGAAACAGTCCTGACCATGGCCACCACACGGGCTGAGGATCATAACAGGTTCAGAAACACTCTACAAGCAGGCATCCACTGGGAAAAGTCTTTAGCTCATCAGTTATGGCATTCAAGAAGAATTAAAGATTTCTGCAAATTTTAAAAACCTCTTATAGACCCATCCATCACTAGAATTTTAGATAAAACAATGACATTAATCCAGTTTTAACTTACTTGACTTCAGAACCTGTATAAGTTGTTTAGCCTCTCGGTCCCATTTCCAATAAAATGGAGATCACAATGCCTGTTTTACGTGACTGTGTTTGGAATTGGAGATATTATGAAGTATAACTGAAAAAATATGGCATTGTTTAATTGTGTTTAATGATAGCAGCAAAAGACACATTGTCATGCATCTTCCTCACTTCAGACACACTTCGTTTATCCCATCATTCTGGCTGCTTTTGCATACAGTTCTGAAAGTTCTCTTTCGTGTCTCTGGTTGCACTGTCAGAGCTGTTTCCATGTCTTGAATTGATTCAAAATGTTTACCCTTCATCATCACTTTGACCTTGGTAAAGGATTAGAAGTTGCATGGTGTCAGAGCCTATAAACACAATGAATGAGGACCCCCTGACACCTATCTATGATTCTGCCTTTCTGTGGGACAGCATACAGCAGCAGCAGCCTACGTTGCATTTTTTTAATCGCACCCAGTAAAGACACTGTTGAAAATGGCAAGAATGATGGGATAAGTGTGTTCAAAGTGAAGGGATTAATGGTCATGTCTTTTAATTTTAATACTCACTATATTTTTCAATCACTCCTTGCACATATAGTAGATAACACTGTACTTGGTAGCAATGGCACTAATAAATAACATCTATGATTGATATTAGTAACAGCAATTATCACCTAAAGCTAGCAGGGCAGGGCCCACACTGAGGACTTGGTAAAGGACCACCCATGACTATGGAGCTTCCCAAAGGGCATTTCTGGGCTCTAGGCAGCACTCACATATCACCTATAGGTGCTGGATGCTCCCTTAGGCAATTCTTTCCAAGAGTTACCCCAAAGGTATAGCATGTTCTAGACAATAGTAGGGCTCCAATTTTCTACAAGCAACATAAATATCTCTCAGCACTCTGATTTCCCTCTGTCCCAAACGAGGGCAATATATAAACATCTTAACCTCAGCTACAGCCATGACAGCCTTCGTGGCCACCAGATTTGAGAAATAGAAGCCATAACTGACTTTCTCTCTATCAGGCCAAGCTGTCAAAACATTTGTTTGTGCAATCAACTTTGACAAGGTTAAAATAAAGTGCAAGAAGTCACTTCTGAAAATGCGCAGCTCCCAAGGGCAAGTCAACCCAACATGCTGAGTAACTGCGCCTGAGCCACAGCCCTACCACATGTTGCAAGCAGCAGGTTGCGCAGGCGGCCACCAGAAAACCTCCTCCACCCTGGGGATCTGGATCTGATCTGAACTCTCACTATGTGCCAGGCACATACAGGGGAACACATCAAATTCTTCTCCATGCCCCACCATGTCTGCATAGTGGTGGTAGCTGCGGTAACGGTGGGATGGTAGCTCACCTACCTCCTTTATTGGAATGCAAATGAATGTGCTTATCAACTGTGAAGTCCAAACTATTATCGGTTTGTTTTACTCCACACACGCCTTATGCTTATATGAGTTCCTAAACTGGACAGTAAAGTAGGCATTTGGCCTCTTGTAAAGTCCTAGGCCACTGATTGGCTCTATGTTCAGTAAGTTCTCGCCACACTTCTGTTCTTACTTACAGGCACTGCCTCACTGAGCAGGACACATGGGGCTCCTTAACCAAAACCTTCCAACCTGTGGTTGGTCTTTGGCAACTGATCTCTCCGCCTCTTAAATATCTTAATCTTCTCCAGTTCTCAGGATCTTCATATTATTCCCAGATACTACCACTGGCAGAACATTCCATTAGCATTGTGGGAAACGACACCCCATCCAAACTTTGAACTTTTTAGTCCACCCAACTTCTCTGTCACTTCTTAATAAGGTCTAACTTTTGTTACTGAATGACTGTAAATTCTCTTTCGCGTAAGAGATTTTCATTTGGACCCTCTCAGTATGGGTGGGTAGGTTTGTTTTTTTGTTTATTTGTTTGAGGCCAGATTTTACTAGACTGTCCAGATTGGCCTTGCACCTTAGGGCTCATCTGATCCTCCTGTCTCAGCCCCCAAAGTAACTGGGACTGTATGGATATGCCATGATATTCAGCTACATTAATATCTTCTTAGATAATGCTTAAATCCTAAAGAAGAAACTACAGTGATGGAAAACTTTGAGAACCTGCACAGTAAATAGAACCTGCATAGAAATCCTCGGTAGTTATACATCAGGCTTGTCTTCATCCATGGTGGATGAGAAATCAGAAGGAAAAAATGGCAATTATAGAGCTATTGAATGTAGTGTGATGAGGGACTGAGGTGGGGTGAGTGGCCTGGGATAAGTCAGGGGAAAGAGGCTGCTCTTGGTCAAAGCCCAGCAACTCTAACTAGGTCAACCCATTCCAGTTACATCATGCTGCTAATCACCACGAGTCACAGCTACAGTACAACATTTCAAGTTGCAACTGAGAATTAACTGGAACAAAAAAGGAATGGATGGAAAATGAAGAAAACGCTCTTGCCCTCAAAAATCTACCAACTGCATAGGAAAGATGACCCAGAAAGCAGTTTCTTATAATAAAGTAGAGATTCACTGATGATAGGCCTAATCAAAACTCACTAATACCAAACAATATGAGGAACTTAAAGAATTCCATCCTCTACCAAAAGAATAATGTGTATCACAAAACACTAATAGTAAGGAAAATGGGCTTTGGCCGATCTGGAGCAATATTCTAAGGATGTGGCCAAGTACAAAGCTAACAACTGAACCACTGAACCACTGATTCTAAGGTGGGAAAAGTGGAACATTTGGAGCAAGTTTCTTTACTACAGTAGAAATAATCATACAATAGTAGTTCAGTTGATGAGATCAGCTTGTTTCCAAAAAGCCTATTGTTTAAATTCTTAACAGTAGTCATTTTAGGTAAGACAATAGAAAAAGCAAGTTGTTCATTTTCTGTTCTTAGACTGTCTTTCTCTGAGCTTTAGAATTTAGCGAGGTACTTCCTGACAGGCTGCAGACACCATTGGAATTTAGCAATGAAATGTGAGGAAAATTGCAATGAAGATACAGGAAGAGGCTGGTGGCTTGAGCATGGTGGGAGTGGGGAGATGGAGGTGGAGGTGGAATTCTGGGGATATTGAGGCAGGCGTATCCACAGCAGTTTTATTTGGAAGCATGGATGAGGCAGTTTTTCACAGTTAATTGAATTGTAGAGTGAAACAAAATCATTGAAAAAGAAAGCGTCTTTGAAAAGAAATCATCAATTCTGTCTTGGATGTGTTGAAGTTTAAGCTCCTCCTATGCCTTAAACTTGCACTAATGTCCAAGCCATAGAGAGGCATGAGGGCAGGGCTGCATTCACATTTGGGCCTATGATCTAGCCTTGCAGGACCATTGTACTTAAAAGCCAAGAGGGAAAAAATAAGTCAGATAAATCTTAGAACAGAAATACAAGTCAACACCAGCCTCATCAGGCGGCACACTGAGCCAGTCCCACGTCCAACATGGTGGTGCACACCTAGAATCCCAGTGCTGGGGAGGCTGAAAACAGAAGAATCACTAAAAGTTCAAACTGCATAGTGAGACTCTGTACCAACTACACAAAGAAGGAGTAAAAGGCTAAATGAAACCAAATAAGTCTCTACCTCTATTTGACTAATGCTCTTCTGAGACCTGAGAATAATAAAATTACTGCACACTATAGCAAACATTATGGAGAAATCAAACAAGAAGCCAAGGTAAAAATGCACATGTCTGCACACAGAAGCACAGAAGCACTTATAATGGGGCAAAAAGTTGAGATCAATGGCAAGGATGACTCAACTGAGACAAGGACCAAAGAAGGCATGAGAGAACTATGACCTCAGACACAGGGAACTGCAAACACAAAATGCTCTCCAACATCCAAAAAGCCCTTCTGCCAAGGAATTTCTAGAAGGGCATAGTGGATTGAGTTTGAAGGACAAGAAAAATGTAGACAAGAGCTAATATTAATGCTTTGTTTAAAAAAAGGTTGGGGGAGAATAAGGATTCAGTATTAGTTTGCTAAGGTTGCCATAACAAATTGCCCAAGCTGGGTAGCTTCAATAACAGACATTTAATTTCTAATGAACATAAGGTAGGTTTTCTCTGAGTTCTTTGTCTTTGGATTGAAAACGCCATCTTCTCTTTGTGCCTGTCTGTGTCCTAATTTCATCTTATAAAGACAGCAGTCATATTGCGTTAGGTTCTGCTCTAGTGAGCTCATTTTAATTTAATGATCTCTTTAAAGATCCTGTGCCTATGTATACTCAGAAGTACTGGAAGTTAGTGTGAATTTGAGGAAACACAAGGCAGTCCATAACTCTTATGTGAACAGGAAGCCCATTAAAAGCACTTAAGCAGGAAAATGATATAGCCCAATTTATATTTTAAAAACAATATGGCAACAGTATACAAAAAAAAAAAAATGGAGAAAAGTTTTGGTAGAGGGATGGGAGAAAAGATTATTTCAAAACTCTAGACATCAGAACAGACTTTTTAACACACTAATACTTCTTTATTTTTAATTGACACATAGCAGTTATACTTAGTTATGGAACACCACCTAAAATTTAAATATGCATATATAATATGTAATAATCAGATAAAGATAATGGACTTACCTGCTATCCCAGATATTTATCATGTCTTGGTATTGACAATACTTAAAATCTGTCTACTGGCAATTTTGAAATATACTATTGCTGATTTAAGTCATCCAACCCAAGACTAAGTGTTTTCATTCCAGTCAAATATGAAATATACAATTAATTATTATCAGCCATCACTGTCTAGTCATCTAAAACATTAGAAAGTTACTTCTCCCATCTAATTACATCCCTGTGCCCCCTGACATTCTCTTTCTATTCCCCCACCCTCACATGCTTCCCAGGCTCCAATAACCAGGATTCTGTGCTCTACTCTTTAGCTTCTACGTAAGAGTAAGAATTCATAAGTTCTTAAGAACACCAAAGTGGGGGCCGGCGAGATGGTTCAGTGGTCTAAAGCGCCTGCTTAGGAGGGCTCAGGCGACTGCGGGGACTGCAGTTCGATCCCCGGCA
>PVKN010013245.1:0-20076 GCA_004027915.1 Capromys pilorides | reverse complement strand
GGCCTTGCACACCATAGATGCCATCACACTTAGGCAGCAGGTGCAACTCCCACCAGCGCAGTGGGGAACCAGTCTTCAGAGTCACTGACTCTGTCACAAGTCACAGAGGGTGAGTCACTGTGCCAGGACAGACACCCCAGCACACCCCCTTCCTCCACAGCAGGCTGGGCCAATCAGGCAAGTCTTTCACCATTTTATCCAGCAAATCTGACTCTCCTAGGGAGATCTCCCCCACCCCATCTCGAAGCCATCCTTTCTTTCTCTGCAGGACCCACTCTGGGGGCTTGATTTTAGCCAGGGAGATGTGGAGCTGAAGCTCTTTAAAAAAAAAAAAATCTGATTGCATGTTTGCAACTAGCTTTTTTTTCTTTAGTAATATATCATCAGCATCTTTCCATGCCAATAAACATAATTATACACCATCCCCCAAAAAAGTCCTGTTTTGGGATTATCTAGAAGATAAATGTTTCCCTTGTGCTAATTCCAGCACAGTTTATATACTGTTTTGCAACACAGGCAAACTGTTTTCTTCTTATTTAAGCATTTAAACTCTGTTTTTTAAACTGTTATGGCATACTGATTGCCGCAGGGTAACAGATGTCTGCTTGATAGAGCTGTTTCCCAGGAAAAGAATGTGCTGTTTCTTGGTCTCCAGAGGAAGGGTGACTTTGCAACTATGTGGCTTTTGGTCCACTTGTCACCTCGCTCAACCTCTGAAGAACAGGGGAACAAGTTATAGCGTGGCAGGCTGCCTTGGTAGGCATCTGTATTTACAGATCCTGGCTGATTACAGAGGTGAGAGCCTGCCTGGTTCCCTGGAAGTTGACCCTGCCCCTCCCCTCTTGGAGGAAATGTTTCTCCGAATTTTCCTAGGTGAACAAGGTGACTTGTTAGGATCTGAGACACTAAAACATGAGTGAATTTTTATTACATTTGTAGATCCCCAAAATCATAGCCAGGGAAGAACCTCTGATGGCCTCCTCCTCCTCACTACTTTACTATTGGTTAGCATGAAAACTTGATTACAATCATGCCATGCCCTCCTGCTGCCTGAATTCCAACCCAAACCTATATCTTCCTAGGTGTAGGATCTTGGGTAAATCACACAGCTTCCCAAGCCCCAGTTTCCTCACTTCTTAGGTGAGGAGAATATTGTTGCCTTTGCATTAGTCCACTTGGATGCCTATAACAAAATATGTTAGATTGGGTAAGTTATAAACAACAGGAATCTATTGCTCACAGTGCTAGGGGTGGAGAAATCCAGGTGCCAGTAGCTTTGATGCTGGCTTCTCCATAGATGATGGCTTCTCACTGTGTCCTCCATGCTAAAAGAGGCAAGAGGGTCCCTTAGGGGCCTCTTTGACCTCTATTCTTAAGTCGAAATCACTGTGACTTAAATACTTCCCCTAAAGCCCCACCTTTTAATATCATGTTGGGGATTAGGTCTGAACATAGGCATTTTGTAGGGACACAAATATTGGGAGCATAGCACGATAAAGGGCTCAGTGAGACAAGCATGTAACATACAAGCAAGGTGGCTGGTACCTGGAGCAGGGGGAATAAATATTAGGGAATATTATGAAGTCATCAAGTTGCATGATCTGCCCAGAGTCACCAGGGAGGGCAGCAGGTTTCTGGTCTGATGGACTGCTGAGTCCTCGACTGGGGCTCTTTGGCCTTTCTCCCAACCCCTGTCTCCAACACTGTTCCTCCACATCTTGAGCGGCTGCAGGAAGAGCCCAGGCCGGTCAGCCAGATCTCTGTGTCGTGCTGATGATTACAGTCTCCTGACTGAGTGGGTCCCCAGAGCAGAAGCGGGCACAGCTCAGAAGGGGATGGGGTGAGGGGCAGCCAGGGCAGTGGCAGCCAGATCCAGGTGGCCATGTTCTGGCAGCCAGGACAGAGCTCCACTCTATTCTGAGCCACGCTCTTTGTCAGGCCAAGTGGCTAAATTGAAGGTGTGGAAGTCCGGAAGAAAATCACTCAGACAAGAGACCAGAGCGTCATTCTAGGAGAAGTGAGAAATCTAGGGGCCACGTTATCTCCTCTCCAGAGGTTTGCATCTGGAGGAAGGGAAAGGGGACAATGGATCAGTGTGATTTTTGTGACTTGCCGTTCATTGGCAAGAAGGGTGGTTTCCTACAGAAGAGAAGGCCTGCAGACAGCCTTTTTGCAGTTCCCAGCTCTGCCTCAGGAGGGCGCGGATGAGCTGTGGAGGAAGGGAGTCATGAGGTTGGACAAGACGAAGGTCCTTGCAGATAGACGACCTGTCCCCTAGAGGGTGCGCTGGGGAACCCCTCCGGGGTCCAGCTGTGAGGGGTCCTGCTCTGAGTAGAGGAAGGAAGGGGATCGCTGCTGCTTCTTCCAGCC
Source organism: Capromys pilorides (assembly GCA_004027915.1). Lineage (NCBI taxonomy): Eukaryota > Metazoa > Chordata > Mammalia > Rodentia > Capromyidae > Capromys > Capromys pilorides. Next base: position 17,706 of record PVKN010013245.1, on the reverse strand, counting down.
CCCAGCTCAGGGAGAGGGGAATCTGAGGCACTGCCTGGATTTGCCCTGACGTTTTCTGGCCCCCCTTTTCACTGCTTCTGATCCTCATTACCCTGCTTTGGCCGCCGAAGGTCCTAAAGAGCCCAACTCTCTCAGAGGGCCACAATGGGAAACTAATGTTTATTTTATTAATTTTAAAACATCAGTGCCATTTTAAAATAATGCTTGAAAGCAATACTTTGGACTTATTTTTATTTTTTGTTTTAATGGTACCAGGGATTGAATTTAGGACCTTGTTCTTGCCAGGCAGGTGCTTATGCCACTGAGCTATAATCCTGGCTGCCTGGAAACAACATTTTAATGTGCATTTGTTAAAGAACTGTCAGACTTTGTACAACAAACTGTCCTGTGCTGAGTTATCCTAACGAAGAAATCAAGAAGACCAGTATGTATCCAGCAGCTTAAAGGTTTAAAGTAGTGCAGATATTAAAGTTTTCTCTTGACTACTGCTTGATTTTAAAAGTAGCTGTCCAGAGCTTCATCTTTTACCTTGGGTGTTCATAATGAGCTATAGCTATTCTTTCCTGGTGCTTCTAGTATAAATGCTAAAGAACTTCCTTTTTTTCTCCCTACCCTGTTGAGATGCTTTTATGTATTTATTTTTCATTTTATGTATTTGGTACAGGTTCTCACTATGCAGATTGGACTTGTAGTGATCCTCCTGTTCACAGCCTCCCAGCGCACAGGTGCTGGCCACCACGCCCGATTGAGTCGCCTGCTCAGCATGTTTCAGGGGCAGGGCCAGCGTAGCATGCATCTCTGAGCTTGCCAACCAGGCGCTTAGTCTGCTGAGCTATCTCACTGGCTCTTGGGATGTTTTGTTTTAAATGAGAAAACATTTTTTAAAAATGAAGTTGTAACTTCTGTTCAACAAAATATACAGATCATAGCTGGGCAGCTGAATGAATGTCCACGTGTGTCCACACTCTTGTAACTAACACCGGATCCACCTAAGGAAAACTTCAGCTCCTGGGAAGACATTTGATGTGAGACCTGGGGTTAGGGGTCTGTGGCAATGCTGGCATAGGGTGTCGAGGGTTGAGGATGCCCACCATCCTCTGTCTATCTCTGGGATCCCAGTTCTCAGCACATAAAGGCTATCTACACCCTGTCCAGAGTGAGAATAAAGTAGTCTCTCCTTTATGCATGGAACAATTTGAGGTCTCTGTGCTTTGGTTTTTGTTTTCCATTAGCGAGATTGGGTAGTTCATGAAGCTTTCTGCAGCGCTCTGCCGTTCTGCATGTGTGTAAATCTGTGGCAGCGCAGGGAGAGGTGTCAGCGGCTTTGTCCTTAGCCTTTGTCCTTAGCCTTTGTCCTTAGCCTTGGCCTTAGCCTTATAGTCTCACCTCGTCCGTGCTTGGAGAAGTGCCATGAGCACATCACTGTATAGAGGGAAAACTTTAAAACTTTCAAGAAAGTAAAAATCAGATTATAGTGAAACTAGCTGTGACATTTAATGATTGCTAACGCTTTCCCCCATATGCTCATATTTTTTCCAAGCTATTAAAAAATTAGACACGATGCTTCACCTAAAATAAGACATTCATTTCACTTAGTTAATACAAACAATAAATTCCCAGTGTTGTCCTATACCATTTCATATTTAAACTTTCTCATCTACAGGACACTTTAAAATATCTTTTTTAAAAATGTCTTTTTTACAAACCAAGGTCCAATCAAGTGTCTGGCATTGTGGTGTTGTTGATTTAGACCAGGACTCTAAATGTGTTTCTACCTAAGGACATTGATTTTTTTGAAGAGAGTAGGCCAAGTGAAACATAAAATACCCTGTGTTCTGTATTTGTTTTATTGTTTCTTCCTGGTGTCCTTTAACTTGTAATTTGCTCACTTCTGAGAAGGAAATAATGTTACTTCTATCAGCGTTTCCCACTAGGCCAAAGGTAATTTTCTTAGTTTACAGCACTCTTAGTGCCTCAGTAATATTTTCCCCTGGTGTCCTTAGTTTAAACAAACAAACACACAAAATGAACAGTGTCACTTATTAAAAAGTTAGGTCCAAAAACTTAATAAGTACTTGTGTCCCAACCTAATGAGTATTAGTAGCCCTTTGAAAAGAATAACATACAAAAATTGAAAGAAAAAAGTGTACCCTGTTTCCATCTAAAATGGCCAAAAAATAAAAGTAGCCAGGATGACTTACTGCTGGGATGTGTGTGTCTGTGGGCATCGTACAGTGTCTCAAATGTTAGAATCAGAGCTCCACTGCCTGTCGAACTTCCCGGCTCAGGTTGGTTTTTGTGTCATACTTCCTCTTTATTACAGCAGCTCTTGAAAACCCCACTTTGCAGAGAGAGAGAACTCCTTTAGAAGTGCAGCGTGGCCAGGCTGGGTCCCGTGATTTCGGTTATCACTGAAATCCTTTGAATCTCCTGGGTCCCTTGAAGTTTTCAGCCTTCCGCAGCATTTTTGGGAGCTTGCTGCGGTGCTCTGTGTCAGGAACTGCAGTGTGGATCCAAGGCCTCGTGGCTCCAGTGGCAAGGATGAAGGGTGGGTTAAAGGCCAAGTGAGCAAGCACAGATTTGTTTCAACTAAGCAAGCAGAGGTCACCGCCACCTTCCTTATGCAGCGGATCTGAGCTTTACAATGCTCCAGAACACCTGGGAAATGTGTTGTGGCAAACCTGACCTTGGAGAACCCAGTGGGACAAACAGGTTTCCGGCATCTGTATGTAAAGGCATACTGTGGTGATTCCAAGAGTCCTAAAACCACAATGGGAGGGGGCAAGATCATTGCGCTCACATCTCATGATTTCCTAGAAGGACCCAGAAAACTCAGAAGAATTCAGAGCATTCTCAGTGAAGATGCAATTCAAACCAGCAAAGGGGAAAGGTGCCAGGGCAGAGTATGAGAAAGACCAGGCACCAGCTTCCTGTTGGTCCCTTCTGGTAGTGTCAAGGGACAACACTCATTTCTCCTCAAGTATGTGGCACTCCTCAAGGAGATCGCCACCCAGGAGAGCTCACCCAAGTCTTGGTGTCCAGGACTTCTTACTCAGGGTCAATGACACATGCGTACAACATGAATGTGACTAGCCTTAGGTGCTCAGTCTCCAGCCTACGGACCCCAAGGCTGCAATCATACTATCTGGTCAGAAAATACTGTCTGGCATGGTCCAAGGCCGTGGGCACACAAAGACCTTCTTGTCAGGTAGAATGTCTGTCTCCCAGGAACTCACAGGGGCATGACCCTTCTTTAGGACGTGCAGGGTGGGAACACTCCAAGCCTGCACATGAGCCTTTTCTGTACAACCATGTGTGGGCTGCATTTAATTAGGACTTCAGCATGTACTGCGCTTGAGGTCCAGTCCTCCAGCCCCTGGAGCCTGGCCAAGCACAGTTTTCCCATCGTCTTTCAGCTGATGCCCAAAGGCCTTGTTTAGGCCTGAAGTTATTTTTGTTGTTGTTGTTTTTCCTACTGGTAATCGAACTGAAGACGTTGTGCTTGCCAGGCAGGCACTGAGCTACTTCCCTAACCCCTGAAGGCCTTGTTTGCAGCTTCATTAGAGGTAAGTGAGTAAAGAGGCCAGAGGTAAATCCTTCACTGTGCCTTGTCCCACAGGAAAAGAATACAGCTCAGCAAGTGTTTTGTGTTACTGTGTTTTGTTTTCTGTTTTAGCTAATAGAAAACTGAGGCCAAACAATCTGCTGCTGCCAGAATTGACTTAGGTGGCTTCAATCAGCTGTCCCTTCTGACTGCTTTTGTCCTCTCTGTCCTCTGCTGTTCATGGACATCTGTGATGATTTTTTAGGGAAACTCCAGGTGACCTCAGGGCTTTCACCATCAGTTTAACAACTGTAAAGGTGGACAAGATCACGAAGAGCAGCGAGGGCCCTCCAGGCATTCTGGTCCAGATAGAGATACAGGCTGAGGGACTGAGCTGCCAGTGCCAGCTGATGAACACCAGCTCAGGGCTCAGTGACCTTTTATGGCCAAGAGACCCAGCCCTTTCTTAGGTCCTGGTCTCTTTCTGTTGAACATCCTCCACTGAAATCTTGTGGGAAAAGAGGGCTCTCTGGACTCTCAGGGAAACACAAATGAGCTTTAAACGAATCTCATTCTCCATGTCTCCATCTGTGTTAGGAGAAGTCCTCTTAGGTCACCTTGGACAGGAAGTTCACTTTCAGAGAAGAACCAGGAAAAACACAGGAAAGGAATGGCTCACTAAGAGAAACCTGGTCTTAATCGCAGCTAGAGTCACCTCAGTGACCCTTGAATATCCTTCTCTAAGTATTCTCTTTTCTTGAATAATATGTGCTGGCTGAGAATGTCTCTCATGTGACAATAACTGAGCCTTGGGCTGGGTTGTAGCAGCACTGACCAAGCCCAGCCCTGCCCCCGAGCTCCTCAGCAGCCAAGTGCAGTGTGGCATTAACAATGTATGGCAAGGGCCAGCCAGATTGCTCAGTGGATTAAAATACCTGCTTTGGCAGATGCAGGAATGGGTTTGATCCCTGGCATGTCGTGCCCACCACACCCCTGGGGCACCCTGAGACAGCAATTGAGACTGGGCATGGTGGTAGCCACCTGTAATCCCAGCACTTGGGAAGTTGAAAGCAGGAGGATCACTATGAGTCCGATCTGTGTAGTGAGACCTTGTAGACCCTGTACTAAAATGCATTTTTAAAAAATGTATGTCAGATTTGACTTGAACGGAGTTGAACCTACCATTGTCACTTTAGTTTTCTAGGGGTGATGACAGATGTCACATTGTGTCCCCCCAATCCTACCCCATGCCAAATAAGGTCATCTTAGTGGGTAAGAGGAGTTTGAGACTCACTTTTAATGAAAATACCAATATATCCATGGTTAATTATTAAAATTCTACACTAAGTTCTGGGGCCTTTCCATTACTTTTTCCTTTGTTCTTTAATGAGGACAAGAAGTACCCCGTGTGCATATGAAGTTCTATCCAGCTCATACCACACGTCTTGCCACTGAACCTAAAAGCCTGGGTGGTCTGCGGAGCAGCCTCGTCTTACAGACCCAGCAGTAGTCACTGACTGAGAGTCGTTCGACCCCACTGGGTGGTACGTGGTTGGCAAAGCTGTGGCCTGAGCTTGGCTCTTGGCCTCTGCCCAGCAGTGACTGATGCCAGTGGCCCATGACAGAAGCATGTGTCCCCTTCTCAAAAATAGCTTTGATATTTGATCTGTGAAGAAGCCATCAGAATTCTAGCTGACAAAGTTTAAGTCATTTTTGTTAAAACCTTCCCTCTGCTCAGACATTTGGGGCAACTTCTGAATACCAGGCATAATGCAGATAGTTGTGCATCCTTTCCTTAGTCACCCATGCGCACCTTTAGGAGTCAGGGTGTGGGGTGGGAAGGGGGGGGAATAGGGGCAGAGGAGGGGAGTGATCTTAGGGGCTGGACAGCAGTCCATTGTGTGCTCAGCCTGGGGAGGAGGAGAGCCCCTCCCTGACATTGGGGGGGGGGCGGTGAAGCTCAGTGAGCAGCTGCCAGGGTCACAGGGGAGTCAGCCCTCTTCTGTAGATCTTTATTTTCACCCCATAGGAAAGGAGGCAAGGAGAGCAGCGGGAGACTTGCAAAAGAAAAATTTCCAAAATAAGCATCATTTATTTCAACACTGGCCCAGGCTCTTCAGTTGGGACCTATGAAGAGCTTTGAGGGCACCGTTGTGTGAAATAGTCACAGTGGGATGATAAATATTAACCTGGGGGGCCTTCCTTGGGTACCAGTGGCCTTTGAAGACTCCCTCTGTCCCCACTGCCAGCTCCCCTAGCCCCTACTACAGAAGAAGGAGTCTTTGTGGTCCAGAGAGGCCAAGTTCAGCACCTCAGTATAGGAAGTGGGAGAAGACAGAGAGAAACTGGAGGAGGTGCCAGACAGGGTGAGGGACCCATGGAGAGAGCTGAGGAGTTCTATGAGCTTGGTATTTGGTGTCCTTCAGGGTTTGGGGGAACAAAAGAAACATATACTGAATGGGGAATCTTCAACTTCTGGCTGCTGAGAATGGGCCGCTGCAAGTTCTGGGTTGTACAAGGGCCACTCAACTGTGGGCTGTGCACTAGGCGGCCTTCTTACCTCATCTTGGCCTAGGGATGGGTGCTGGTCTTGGCTGGAGTCCCCTGAGTTCCCACCACAGTAGACCCATCTGCTAGCTCACAGAGTCTCCTCCCAAGTCTCCTTGGAGACCTACGGCAGTTCTAGAGACAGACACCAGGTATCTCAAGCCCACTAAGCAGAGGGATGGAGTAATGACAGCCACTAGGTGACAGCGAGGTGAGGAAGCCCCCTGCCTGGTGGGCACCAGGCCGCTGAGCTATCTTCTGCCCCTCCATTGGAGCTTGGGCTTAAAGAGTCACCAGCTTGGTTTAGCTTCCCTGTCCTCAGCGCAACTCTTAGATGACTTTGAAACGGAGGCTGAATTGTCAGTCTGGTTTTTTCCATGCCTTTCTTTGCTTGCTGTTGGCCCTTTTCAAAGACCCATTGAATTGTTTGTGAAAATGAGTGATGGTCCAACTGGCAATGCATTATGTGGGCGGTGGCATCCTGCTGTCAATTCTGCAGTTACAAAGAAACAATGCTGCTAGTTACATCTGTCCTTCTGGATGTTCCCATCTGCTTGCCTCAGCACCATGGATGTTCACAGTGTTCTCGCTCAGCCTGGAGTAGGAAGGCGAGGAGCTAAGGGCTTTATTCTCTCTGCACTGTTCACAGTGACCAAGGGAAGGGCGCTGCTGTGGAAGTTTTTATTTTCACTTTACTTTTTGGTTGTTGCTGGGCGTGGGTAGGGAGAGAGGACTGGAGTGTTTCTTGGAAGCAAATGGAGTGGCAGAAGACAGCCTAAATTGCAACTGAGAAGTGAAACCTATGGTTTAGCTTGCAGTAAGTTCAAAGGCTAGGCTAGGAAAAATTGCAGGTGTTGGTTCCGAGGTATTTGGTTTAGATGAAAAAGAAAAGCAAAAAAGCTAACCTGGAAGCTCATCTGAAAAAGAGTCTGGCTTGAAGATCATCGCTTCAACAAGAACCTCGTCTGTAACCCAGGGAGGTGAGGGCAATGGGAAGATGCGGAGGGAGAAGAGGGATTGGAAGCATGCTTTTTTTTTTTTTTTTTTTTTTAAATAACTTCCTCAGGAACTGAGAGACCCAGCTTGTGCCCCTGGCTTTCTGTATGGACTCAGAGTGATGTGTATGGGGGTGGTAGATCAAGCACCCTTTGGAAGATTTCGAGAGCTGCAATAGATGGAATTTTCTGATGTTCCAAAGTTCGTTCAAGCTCACGCTGTAGAAACACAAGAGTTTCTTAAAAAAGTTTCACCCAGTTCATGATACTATTTTATTTTCTTTAATGTAAAAAAAAAGACTCTAAGATCTTGATAGGTCTGCAAAGCCTACCTTAAGCTTCACAGAGCTCCGGAGAGGGCAGGGGCAGACTGATCTCTTTAGTCTTCCTGTTCAGAAACGGAGGGGCACGTGCCACACAGCCTGCCTCCTCCCCCACCCCAACGGAGAACTGAAATGAACTGGGGACCCACGAGGCCCAGTACCACAACCCTTCCGCTGTACTCTGGGTCTGTGCAGATTCCAGCTTCATCCGTACTCCATTCAAGGCATGCTCCACCATGTGATTTAGTTAACTGATGTGTTTTCCTAAAGTAATTAGCACCTTGGCTGCTGCTGAAGTATCCACAGCCCAGGCTGTTTCCTTGCCCCTGGTGAGCTGTCGGTCTGTATTAAGCTGTATACTCTCCACTTGCTTCTTTCTGACATTTAGGAACAATTTTCGTTCGTAATCTATAACAAGGGTCTACAGGGCAGAACTACGGCCAAGAACAAAAAGGCAGGGTGTGGCATCAAAAGTTCAAAAAGCACATTTGGCTTGGGGCACCTTCCTGAAATTGGTTCAGTAAAGAAGGCCTGAATCTGCTGTCTCGTAGAAACCATGGAAGGCCTTTGTTACTACTAAGGCCCTGGTACCCTCTCCAGTGTGTAGGATGCAACCACCTGCCCGAGAGGTGACTACAAGTTTCTGTAGCTGGACACTCAACGTACTTTCAGGGGATTTGCGGAGAGCAAAGTGCAGTCAGTGACAGTCTTGCAAAGGACCATTGCTGGTGTGACCCAGGCTGCTAACTGTCCTCAGGTGGTGTGTCTCTAATTAGCTCAGTGGAATCTGTGTGTCTTGTATTCATAAGAAAAAGAGAAGAACAGGGGTGTGAGGCTCCAGCCAGTCACCACAGACACCACAGCAGTAAGGACTAATAACTAGAATGTATAAAGAACTCTCAAAACTCAAGAAGTATCATATATATCTATATCTATATCTATCTATCATCTATCTATCTATCTATCTATCTATCTATCTATCTATCTATCTATATTCCTGGGGCTGGAGATGTAGCTCAGTGATAGAGTACTTACTTCAGATGAAAAAGGCCCTGGGATCTTTATAAAAAAAAAAAATCTTTAAAAAAAGAAAAAGGCCCTGGGACTCGGGTGTGGTGGTACATGTCTGCAATCAGTGTTCTAAGATGCTAAGGCAGGAGGATCACGAGTTTGAGGCCAGCCTGGACAATTTAGTGACTTAAGGAGACCCCATCTCAAAATTAAAAAAGTGAAAAAAGGGTCTGGGGTTGTAACCCAGCGTGAAGGTTCTGGATTCAATCAACCCTCATTACCACCACGGGTTGGTGGGGACAGGCTGGGTTCAATCTTTGCCAATGTAAACAAACTTATTTTAAAAAGCAACTCTTCATTATGGCTTATGTCTAGGTGTCCCCTCCAAAGCCTCACGTGCCCTCTTAGGTAGGGCTTTTGGGAGGTGGCTGGATCATAGGTTTGTGCTACTAGGTTATGAGTGTGGTAACGAGATTGGTCCACTGATCAGTTCAGTGTAGTTCTGGGTGTGGGTAAAGGAACGTTCTGACCTGGTTGTGAGTGACACCAACCAACAGACTTACAGCCTGAATGAGATAAAAAAGGAAAGGAAGCTTTTCTGCTGGCTGCCTCCTGCCTGCCCTGTCGCAGTCTCTCCTCTGCCTTGCCCTTCTTTCATGCCATCTTGCCTTGGAGCCAGCTAACCGTGGCCTGAAATCTTTACTAACTGTGAGCCTAAATAAACCTCTCCTCCTTTAACTTGTGGGTGTTGTGTGTTTTGTCCCAGCAACAAGGAAGTAACTAAGACACACTATAAGCATTCTAATTAGAAAATGGGAGAAAGGCATGCACAGACATTTCATCAAGGAAGATATGCAGGTGAAAAACAAATATGACAAATGCATAAGATGTTCAGCATCATTAGTTGTGCAATCCACAGCCCTCGTTAGTTGTTAGGGAAATGGCTACAGAGGAAAGCAGTTCTAAAAATTACCAGGTGTGTTTATGCACATCGTCATCCCAGCTCTTGGGAGGCTGAGGCAGGAGAATTGCCATCAGTCTGAGGCCAGCCTGAACTACATATGGGTTCAGTGCCATCCTGAGCTACACAGTAAAACTCTGTCTCTCTCACCCCCTCAAAAAAAATCTAACATCAAATGCCGGTGAGCGTTTGGAGAAACTGAACACTCAAGTGTTGTGGCAAGAATGTAAAATGGTAGAGACACTTTGGAAAACACTTTCACAGTTTCATTAAAAATTATGACTACCATGATACCCAGCAATCACATCCTGGGAAGTTATCCTGAAGCAGTGAAGAATTGTTTTCACACAAAATTCTGCATACAAATGTTCATAGCAGCTTTATTTGTTGTAGGAAAACAAAACAAAAAAGAAACAAAACCCAAAAAAACTAGAACCACCCAGCTGTCCTTCACTTGGGAAATGGTTTAAACCTATGGGAAGGGTTTCTTTTTGGGGGGGTGCGGGGGGAGCTGGTTCAGGCTGCCTTAGGGTGGGTATGGGGATCGAACCACCATCCACTGTCCTGACTGGGATTGCTCACACAGGCGCTTAAACCACTGATCAAACCTGAAAGCCCCCCAAAACCTGTGGTCTGTCTATCTGGTGGGGAATGAGTTGGCAACAATAAGGAATGGATTATTATATAAATAGCAATGCAATAAACCTCCAGTGAGTTACACTGAGTGAAGAAGAGACAATCTTAAAAGACAGCATGCTGTATGCCTCCGTGTACCGACCATTCTTGAAGTGACAACATTTTAGAGGTGCAGAACATAAAGGTTGCCAGGGATTAGGAAGCAGAGCTGGCAGGAGGGATGTGGGAGTGACACTAAAACAATGACATGAGGTCTTACAGTTTAGACCTAGAATGTCCCGAAGACCTCATGTGTTCAGAGCTGATTGAGAAAGGCTGTAGCTTTACCAAGTGGATTAATGCACTGATGAGTTTATTGGCCAGTAGATGTATTAGGTAGTACTGCCTAATTAGATAAAGAGGGTCACTGTGAGCATGACTTTGAAGGGTGTACTTTGTCCTTGGCCCTTTTCCTGTCTCTTTGATGATTAGTTGCCACAAGGTGAGAGCCATTCCTCCTCCACACTCTTCCGCCATAACATTTCTGACTTGGAGCCAATCAGTGTTCCATGGACTGAAACCTCTGGAACTGTGAGCCAAGGCAAGCCCCTCCTCCTTTAAATTGTGCGTGGTATTTACTTTGTCTCAGCAAAGGGCAGGTGACTAACGCAGAAGAGATCCCTGTGGGTTTAAACGTGTGCTATGTGTTGACACTGTCAAGGTCCGTATGTTGGCTGTGGTACTGTCTTAGAGCGTTGCAGGATGTTACTATTGAGAGAGTTGGGAAAGGGCACATAAAGTAGCTCCACTGTCTCTTACCCTTCATGTATTGAGGAAGTGATGGACATCTAGTTCAAGGCCAGCTCTCCTAAGGGGATAGCTGGTACTTTTAATTGTGATTTCCTTAGAAAGTGCCTGCTTGGGCAAGTGCAAGGACTGGGGTTCAATCCCTGGGATTGCATGCCACACTGCCCCTGCCCGTGGGTGTGCTGAGGCAGCTACTGAGACTGAGTAGGGTGGCACATGCCTGCAATCCCAGCACTGGGAAGGCTGAAAACAGGAGGATCACTGAGTCCAAACTGCATAGTGAGACTCTGTACCAAATACATTTAAAAAAAAAAAAAAGAATTTCCTTGGGAACACCCCAAGGAGAAATCAGGTTGAAGACCTACGTGGTCATTTTTCCTCTAGTGTGGGGGACAGATTCCTGTGTCTTAGTACCAATGCCTTGACCAGTAGCTGGCCCCTGTGGAGGGCCCAGACTGGATGAAACATATATATGTGTAAATATCAGACTTACAAGCAATGGCAAGATATTTTCACTAAGTAGGCTGTGGAATTGGACAATTGGCCTCTCATCCCCAGTGCTTATAGGCACTGAGGAGAAATAGGCTGCCTGCCTGGGCTGATGCATGGAATAGCCTGGCCACTACAATAGCCATGCTCTGAGCCCAGTGGGTAGAGCTGCTTCTGTTCATTAAATGAGCTGGTGTAGCCCCCTATGCTCAGAGGCTCTCCAGCACGGCAGGGGCCTGTTTGCTGAGCCTCAACCCACTGCACAATGGCCTTCTTCTCCTCTCTGACCTCCCAGGAGTCTAAGATGACCCTCAAGTCCAGATTTGTCACCTTCCTTTCCTGGGTCCATCCCAACACCATCAACCACAAACTCCACATTGGTAGGATGTGACTTTCCACAGGTGGAGCCCTGGCCATGACCACGCAGCCCTGGCCACGTCCGTGGGACATCTGTTCCTCCAGAGACCACCGCCCATTTTCTCTCTCATGTTGCACTTTCAAATACAAATCTATATTTTCTTTTCACATATCTGGAAAAAACAATAAATGTATTTGGTTTGTTTTATAGCTCTGTTTTTTTTTTTTTTTTTTCTTTTTTCTTTTTTAAAGGCAAGTTATTCTGGCTGAGTATATAGTCTGTGGATTGGCAAGATTCTCTGTAGTTCTGGAAAAACAGGGGCAGAAGGTAGAACAGGAATGAAGGGAAAGGGAGGGGTTAGCTAAGAGGAAAATGTATCACAAGGAGAAAAGTCTGAAGCTCTGGGTACAAGAGAGATTAGGGTGAGCGCCTCTGGCCTAAGAGGCTACTGGCGTGCACCCCGTACTGGTCCCATGGGGTGTGCGGAGTGCAGCAAGCCAGGCCTCTGAGGGGCGGTTATTATCTCTTTCTATCTTGACTTTCAGGGTTCCATGCCACACTGGTAGAACAAAGCCAGGGGTGGTAGGAATATTTACACCACAGAAATTGGCAAGGGCTAGGACCATAATTTTGTTATTCAACATAGACCAGAGCTCCATGCAGCAATCCCAGGCAGAGGGGTCTCCCGTATGGCTGCAGAGTGTCAGAGTCCCTGGGTAAGTGACTGGCTGAGCCCTGAATTTCTGAACTTCAGTTTCTGGTTGTTTTGTAAAGTGTGTGTTTTTAATTCACCACACTAGCAAGAGTCATTCAAAGAAACCAGAAACAGATCCCCTCTTGGGAAATGGGCAAAAGCATGAACAAAATAGTAAAAACATGAACGCAAGCCTGGGCAGAGGTTATGTGAAGAACAGAGGGGAAAGAAAGAACAAAGGAATACCTGCATGCAGATTTAAGAGGAGGGAGATGAAGCTCAAATCAACCCTTTTTTAGAGAATACAAAGATTATCTTTAAAAAATCATTTCCTTTTGAGCCTGTTAAATTTTCCACAAACTGCTATAAAAGAGGTGTGATGTCACTATAGCCATCCCTGCCCAGCTCTGTAAAAGGTCCCAACACCCAGCTTCAAGACCAGCAGCAAAGGGACAGACGGGTTTTTTCCATGACTCAAGCCAGCGATCACCAGCAGCGCCTGCCCTTGCCCGCTACGCGGTGTTTAGCCAACCAGGCTTTCCCATTTTCTCAGACCAGCACTGCACTTCGCATCGTTTGCAACAACCTGAACAGGTCTCTGAGCTACCTCTTCAGCCTCACGCCCTCCTGTTTTTTTTGTTTTGTTTTGTTTTTTGTTTTTTGAACATGAGTGGGCCCTGGGGGCTTTGTGGCTGCTCTGATAAAGCAGAAAAGCTGAAGATACTTAGTCCTCAACATAAGCCAAGATTGGGCATGCAAAAGGGTCTCTCTGAACCCCCAAGAGCCTGGTATCAAAATGCACGGGGTCCTCTACCTTTTTATGTTGGTTTCCTTTGTTTTTGTTGTTGCCAGGCCTGGCACAGAGACACCTTCAGAATAAGAAGCTGGGTGGTAAGCGGGTTGGCTGGGCACTGCTGGCTGGGTCTGTGCCACCCTCCTTCCAGTTAACATGGGGCCTAGATGGCTGGAGAACTGGAAACCATGGAGAGGCTGCCTGGAAGCCCTCAGGCAGCTGCCGAGAGATGCTGGGGCTTAGTGCACAGGTCAGGAGCAGCAAATGCCTCGGATGGTGCAGAGGCACGAACACATCCCAACTCTGCTAGCTGCCTGAGGCCCATGGAGCCACCATCCAGGGCAGGAAGGCCAGGGCAGGCAGCACATCCTGCCTCAGACCACCTTTTGCTCCCAGGCCTTGCTGAAGTTCTGAAGCGTATTTCTGAAAATGAGGAGCATTTCCTGGGCATAGGCTACACCCCATCCTCCTAGCCCTGGGCATTTCAGCCCTCCACACCATTCTGGCACCATGTGTAACAGACAAGCTGCCTCCTGACTGGGGCAGGCTGGCTGAACCGTGGGAAAGCCCCCGGGAAGCCCAGTTACCAAGCCCAGGTCTTGCTGGATGGAATCATGCTGTGCCATCCTTCCCAGCTGTCCCAGAGATGAGGTGCTAGAAGACAAAGTTGCTGGTAAGAAAGGGTCCTGGGGGAGCAGAGGAGTGTGGTTGTTTGTTGCTCCATGTGGAATGTGTTAGAAACAAATCAGTTAAATGACCAAGTGAAGGAGCTGGCAAGCTGCAGCTCTATGGGAGCCTCACGGGGTGGTTTCTGGTGGCCTGGCCTCTGGATCCCCAAGTAGCCTTCCTGAGGCTCCCTAAGGACTGGGGTTTGGCACATGTGGAGAAGAGGTCTTCAGGGGGAGGAAATGGAGTGAGGGAGGCTGCTGAAGCGAGCCGGCTGGAGAGAGCACAGGGGAAAGAGAACTGGAGAGGCCCTAGTGCCTGGAGACAGACTCAGCTAGAGCAGGGACAGATGCAAGAAGACCCAGAGGCAGTCAGCAGCAACCGACATCGAGAGAGAAAAACAGAGCAAGACACCGAGAGAGACATGGAGAAGCAGAGGCAGCGAGGGTAACGGAGGCAGGAGAGCAAGGGAGCCGGGAGAGGAGCAGTGCCGGAGAGCTCCAGGCTCCTCTGGGTCGCGTAGCCCCTTGGGATGACACCCCTCCCAGGCGTGGCTCCAGGAGGTGGGTGTGCTATCTCTGGAACCAGCTGGCCACAGATTGTCCCTGAGAAGGGCCAGGCAGTTGGACGACAGGCACTGTCCACATCGGAGAAACAAAGAGTCTTTTTGCACAGACTCCATGTGCCCCCTAAGGACTACTGGGAGGAGCCAAGGGGGCTCAGAGGTTTGGGAATGCTACTTGACCTCCAGCCCAGCCACGTGCACCCTCACCACAAAATACCTGCTTGTGCTTCCCACAAGGAAGCAAATCCAGCTACATGTGATGTGTTCCTTCAGCAGGCATTCTGTTCTCTTGCTTAGAAGTGGGGTGTTTGCCTTCAGGGCCAGCCTGACCCTGCCCAGATCTTGAATCCCCTGTAGGAGATTTGCTGGGATCCCAGCAAAGATTTTTGGGGGTTTCAGGGCCATGGCAGCAGCCCAGATGTGGTACTGCTGAGCAAGTCAATGATCAGAGCTCACTCAGCCAGGCTGAGATCACAGCTTGGTCAGAGCAGACTCCAGATGAGCTCTGGCTTTTAGAACATGGAAGTGCTTATAGCCATAGAGCAACAGCAAAGGAGACAAGGAAGTGGGTGAGGTGCCCTGCCTTTCGCACCTGGCAGGTGCCAGCCCCTCTCTCTTCACTTCCCCTGGGAGCTCAGAAGTCTCCCTTTGGCACAGCCCTGCTTCCCTGTGGGGTGCAGGTCCCCTGGCTAATTCCATGCTCAGAGTTTCTAACATCAGCAGAAAGGGTATCTGTTGTGGTTAGACCAGTTTCACAGACCAGAAGACTTACTTAGAGAGGTGAAGTGGCTTTCCCAAAGGCACAGCTAATAAATGTCAGTTCCAGGTTGACATCGGAACCTCAAGCAAGAACTCTCAATAAACACATGGTTCACCACCTGGAAGACAATGAGAAAAACCTAAGCAGTTGGGCCTGTGTTAAGAAATGAACAAAGCCCAGGGTCTTGACTATTTAGGCTTAACTTTGAGAATGTTTTGTATTGTGCCACATCCCACCGAGCTCTCCAAATTCCAGAGGTGGGATGGTGGAGGATGAAGAAAAACAACAGCCAAGATACAAAAAGCTGAGGTCAGGTGGAGCCTCCTCTCCTGGTGGAAGAGAGAGAACCACGCAACCCCTGCGGGGCACTTGTTTATACACTCGGGAGGCTGTTGTCAACTGAAACCCCTCTGTCTAGCAACTTGTTTGCATGGCCCTCCTTGGGCGCTCTGTGTTCTTGGGGCTGACCCTTCTTTAGCCCTGCATGTGGGATCAAGCTCCAGCTCCAGCTGCTCCCCATGTCTCCCCCTTTTCTATTTTGTAGTTGCAAGCAGTGGATGATCAGTCGACGTTGGAGGAGCCTAGAGAAGACCTTCTTGTTCTTGAAACTTTTTCATTCTAGGTGAATGGATGAATACTTGTTTCTAGGTGAGTACTTGTTTAAGTTATAGATTCCCAGTCCAAGAATTTCAAGTTCCTGCATTCAGCAATTTAACCCTACACAGCCTATTAATCCTTGGTAGTCAGTTACCAAGTGTGGTGGCAATTGTCAGAAGGTGTTAGTGATCTGGATCTGTTTTTTTTAAATGTTTATTTACTATTTATTTATTTATTTATTTGGTACAGTGTCTCACTATGTGGCTGAACTTGTAGTAATCCTCCTGTCTCAGCCTCTCCAGCACTGGGATTACAGGTGTGCAACACCATTCCCAGTTTCGGTGGCAGGCACAATGTGCTCTGGGGTTCTGGGACCAGCAGGGCATATGGTACTGGGGATTGAACCCGAGTCTTTGTGCTTGTCAAGAAGATGCTTAGACTCCTGAGCTATCTCCTCAGCCCCTGGATTTCTTTTATAGCTAACATATTACTATTATTTTTCTGTTTTTGAGACAAGGCCTTGTTATGCAGTTTGAGCTGGTCCTGTGCTCACTTTTGTAGCTCCCAGGCTGGTCTTGAAATCCTAGTGATCCTTATGTGTCAACTTCCAAGTACTGGGATTATAGGAATGTGCCACTACTCCCAGTTCTGGGGTTGGCACAGTGCACCCAGTTTGGCATGGCATGTGGGGCTGGGGATCAAACTTGAGCTTCTAGGTAGGTGTTTATGACTCTGTGCTATCTCCACAACCCCTACGGCATTGTTTTCATACATCTCATGATCATACTTTTCTGCTGGATGTTCAAGACCAAGTTAAGGTGAGACCTGCATTAATCAATTTTTTTGCTGTGTATCAAGATCAGTTAAATTTCCTTACAATTTACTTTAGAGTCATGCACAGTGACTGTTGGTTCTACTGTTGGTGTCAGCCATCTGGATGAGTCACAGCCATCACTTGATCGAGCTGCTTTCTGTGAAAGCTTGGGAGAAGACTCCCAAGTCTCTTTCCTAGTGACTCTCCTCAGGCACACTAAACACTAAACCCATAGATCTCCTTCCTCTGTGACTCAACAATCACTTGGTCAGAAGATCAGGGACTCACTGCATTGCAGGATGTTGTAGCAAAGGTTCTCTTATGTCTTGGGACCTCAGAGGGCCAGGGCCAAAATACTGACTGGTTTCTGAGCCCATTTGTCTTTCTAGTTTTTGGTCCCCAAATCTCAGTCATGGAGCATCCGAAAGAAAAGGCTAATGACATTACATTATAATGGGAGCGGCAGTGATCTTAATATTATAATTTTATCTAAATATCAGGCACCTTGAAATACAATGCAGAACTACTAATTCCTTCAAACTATGAATGCTATAGTAGTTGAATCCCTGTAAAGTGTTAAAAGACAACCATTATATAGTTTTACACAGAAAATTTGAAGTCAGCTGGGGAGATAGTTCAGTGGAATAAGTGCTGGCCTGAAAAGCACAGGGCACTGAGTTCAATCCCTGGTACTGTAAAAAAAAAAAAAAAAAAGTGAAATCAAAAGCCATACATAGTAATGCAGCATGATATTCATGATGACATTTTTGTAAGACATCTAAATTTTCATTTTGACATAAAGCAGCCTTTTAGTCAATCATTTCTACCTAGTACATAAGAAGCTTTTATTTAACTTGTTGGCCTTTCGTGGGATACCCCTGAAGGAATTTGTAACATTGTCTAAAGTGTTTAATGTGGAGACATCTCTAAGTACAGAGGCACATACAAGTACACACATCATAGAAGATTTTGTTAAAGATAGATTTCTGAGTCTGAAAGAAAAGGCTCATCATCATAAGCAATCCAAGCTTTACACTTTCAGAAACCTATACATCTAGAAGGCATGAATACATTTAATACACCATCAAATTATCAATAATCATCAGAGCAATATAAAAACTTTTGTGTCTTAATTTTGTTTTGTACCAGAGCATCTTTAAACCATAA
>PVKN010013244.1:0-20092 GCA_004027915.1 Capromys pilorides | reverse complement strand
GACCAATTCTACATGCTTATATCTGGTAATCTGAACAACTACTTTGAAGATAACAATATGCAATACAACAACCATTATTGATTTCCTATCATCTTGTTTTGAAATTCTGTGTCATTTCTAATGCTTTTGGCTTATTTTTATTCTCTTTAAAATAAAAAATCAGTCAGAGCTGGGGAGATAGCTTAGTGGTCTGAGTGCCTGCCTGGAAAGTGCAAGGACCTAGGTTTGATCCCTTGTACCACATGCCATGCTGGCCAATAAAACCAGGAGTGGTGGTGCACACTTGTAAACTAAACTATTTTTTATGAATGAATTTAAGATATTGGGGAGGTGCTGAGGAGGCACCTCCTCACAGGAGGATCACTATAGTCTGAGTTGCATAGCAAGACTCTGTACCAAATAAATAAATAAATAAATAAATAAATGAAATTTTAAGAGTCAAAATATATTTTTCTAAAAATGTGCTTTAGGGCTGGGGAGATAGCTCTGTGGCACAAGTGCCTGCCTGGCAAGTGCAAGATTGTGAGCTCAAACCGCAGTCCTGCAAATAAATGAATAAATAAATAAATAAATAAATAAAAAGTGAGCTCTAGAGAGAGCAGTTGAAAATAGATACTTGGAAATGTTTTCACCATCTTGTTATTCTGTTGCTGAAAACGATGTCACCTATTTGTCCAACTATAAAGAAAAGAGTAACAGAACATTTTTAACTTACCTAAAAGAGTCTACTTCAATATCTTGAATTCATTCATTAAAAATAGTTTAGTTTACAAGAGCAACTGATTGATGTTAGGGAAATTTAATAAGCTTTATGTAATTATGCAGATGAGACTGAAAATTAATAGCATGATTTACTTAGCATTGATGATGTCAAATTCAATCCACTCAGAGCCATGAATCTCTAAAAGGTATCATTTTTAGCTATGACATCCATTCAAGCCAATTGTCAGTTTAAACTGAACCCAGTATTCCAAAATGTCAGACCATGGTTTCAAAACTAACAAGGCATACTCAATCACACTGTCTCACTAAAATCAGTAGTAATATTTCTTAAATAAGAGATTTATTTTATGTATCAGTAAATACAACAAATTTTTTAAAAAATATTATTTTATACTTATCTCATATTTTGTATGTTCTACTTTGCACGTTTAGGGTTAAGGTTAACATATTAGAGCACCAGCAAATGAATATAATGTTAATATATTCATCCTGGGATTTTGTTAAAATGCAGTTTCTGATTTAGTAGTTGTAGATCAGGGTCTAAATCTCTACATTTTTAGCCAGTTACCAGATGGTTCTGGTGCTGTTTGTCCTCAGACCTCAACTAAAGCAGCAAGGGCATGGCTGATGGGGGTGTCCAATGAATTTTATTGATAAAGTTGCATAAGAGATATATTCGGAGATGACTGGGGAATTAAATGACCACACTTCCTTCTGGTTATCCTCCCCAACTACCTCTATGAGTGGGATGTTGGTTCTGCTCTCTGACACACACCTTAATGCAGCTAATCTCTGCAGCTTTAGATGGCAGCTGGGCTGGAATAGGACCAACATCCTCATGAGTAAAGTGCTGTGATGAATAAGATCATGCGCTCCACACTGATGATGCCTGATATGCCTGAGGTGAGGATTAGCTGAATTAAGATGTATAAAGTATTCTGCAGAACACTCAAGAAAGCATAGCTATTATTGTTGGAGAGGGTTGCCTATGAACTGGGCTAAGATTCTCTTCAGAAAATTATCTGGGGTCTTTTTAAATGCTGAGACATATAAGTCATCCAAAAACAATGAAAATCAAACCATGATATATCTACGTATGGAAGTGCCAAAGTGAGACCCTTTAGTTTGTGTAATTAATATGCATCAATAATGATGATAATAATAAAACAATTATCATCCAAGACATCTATGTCATGAGGTATGGTGAACAACTTTTTAAAAATAATTTATTTATTTTGTACAGGGTCTCACTATGCAGCTCAGACTCACAGCAATCCTTCTGTCTCAGTTTCCCCAGAGCTAGGATTACAGGTGTGTGCCACCAAGCCTGGTTTCAGTGGTTGGCACTGTGTGCCCAGCATGGTGTGCAGTACAAGGAATCTAACCCAGTCCTGGTGCTTGCAGGCAGGCGCTTAGATTGCTGAGCTATCTCCCCAGCCCCTAAAAACTTTTAAGCTGAGAAGTATTTTAAATTGTTTAAAATCACTTCAGCTATCAAAAAAACCCCAGCAACATGCACGCAAATTCAGTAAACATTATAAAACACCTAATTTTGAGAAATGTAATTTACTTATGTCCATCCACATGAATTAGTTCTCAACTGTATCCTAAATATTTCGTCTATGGAAATTTCACACTATGAAGAAGTTAGAAACATCTACCAAAGATGATAAATTTGTTTTTAAAAATATTGATATGTAGACATTCTCTCTAGCAATAAGTAGTTGAGCTGTGTTTGGTAAGGCTATTTCTAGATTATAATAATATGTCACTAGCATATAGGAAAATTATTATGTTTATATTCACATTTTTTGTTAATGTGAACAAGACGTACATTTTGTTCATTTGTAACAGGTGCTCTGCTCTACATTTCAATTCAACATCTGTTAGAATTAAAAACATCTATTAACTTTACTCATTTTTGTTATTTATTTGTTTGCTTGTTTATTTGTTTGTTTCTTTATTTACTTATTTTATGGCTGGCTCAGCCTGCCCTGGTGGTGGAGCTGGCGCAGCATGTGGTGCCGGGGATCGAACTGCAGTCCCTGCAGCTGCCTGAGCAGGCGCTTTAGACCACTGAACCATCTCGCCGGCCCAACTTTACTCATTTTTAAGCATCTATTAATTTGAACTATCAGTTGTTTGGTTTTGTTTCAATATTGCAGCTCTCAGAATCTGTTTTGTGCTTTTTCCTTTTGATCTTCAAAAGATAAGAGTTTAACACATATGGATCAAGCCAGATCCTTTAAAATCCAGAGATGAATTACTTTTCAAGTTGGTAAGCAAAACAGTTCAAAGCTGTTAAACATTTTTAACTCTGAATATCATAGAATGGTAGACCCCTTTCTCTAGATGTACATTTGTGTGTCTATATCTTCTTTTATGTGATCTTTTGTTTCTTATGCAACTGCATAAATTTTTCTCTGATTCTTTCTTTTCCAAAGGTTAGACAATCGCTTTTTCTATGTTTCCTATCTCATTTCTAACCCTTCCTACTTTAACTGAGCAGCTAAATTCATTGATCACTGAGGCTGTTTAATTCATTGCTATTTTAGAAAAATTTAGAATATTTTGATACTGTTAAATCCATATTTGTTATTTTTTAATATTAAGCTTGGATTTCCTTGGCTTCATAGTACACAAAATTTTTATTTTCTATTTTATTGTAGTTTTTCTTTGGAATAAAGTAAAACAGTCTAGAAGTGCTAGAATAGGAGCACACAAACATGGATGCATGTAAGATAAAAATAAGAATATAACTGCTTCCTTCAAAGCAAGTGAGTGAATAAGAAAAAATTTCCCAATTTATAACTATTGGTTTAAATTCATTATCTGCTTAATAAAGCAGAAAAAGGCCAAGTATTGATTTTTAGATGTAAGAATGATTGTTACTTCGTATTCATCAAGATGTCAATGTGAAAACACACACACACACACACACACACACACACAAACACACACACACTAACTGTATTCACAGCAAGGAAATTTAAAGAGAAAACAACCTTGTGTCTTACATTGCCCTTCCTATACTTCTCAGATTTAGCCTCCATGAGGAGAAAAGAAAAGCAGACTGAGTAGCTTGTGTTTATTTAAATCCTAATGCATGTGCCCTCTGACTCCTCAAATGACTGAGTGGGTGGAAGCAAGCAGAGGCATTGTGCCAGTCTGTGCATAAATGCTGTCACATGTAAGGCAAGAGGCATAATGACATAGAGTAAGTCACATGTTTTCAGAACTCTAAATTGAAGTTTTGTTTTAATCAGGGCACTAGGGAAAAAAGTCATGACCCATAAAGTCAGGACCTCTAGCCACCACGTCTCCTACATTCTGAGGACATAAATCAGGTGTCCAGTGTGGTCAGTTAGTCAGACTGCTTTTTTTCACATTTGCTGCCTCTGCTCTAGCCTGTTCTGGGAGACTTCCACATTGTGACTGATGGTAAGGGAGATCTTTCAAAGTCAAGACATGTCTTCATCATTGTCTTACCCACACAGCTCCCAAACTTGAACTTCCCAGGGTTTAGCATGAAGCTTAGTAAGTGTTCAATAAATGTACACAGAATTGCATGGACAAAACAGCAGCTTCTACACACAGCATAATTGCACTAAGTACTGACCCTGAAAATAGGAAAAACCGTATAACTGAGGCTGTAAGAAAATGTTTCTTGTTTATACTGCTGCATCTTGATCTTTGGCTGATCTAAGCACAAAGAGAGCTCTTTCAATTCAGAGAAAGGAGGTTTATGGTGTGTGGGAGAGTGAAGAATAATGGGCTCAATTGATAGACTGGAGATACTATCAGTTTCTGAGAGCTTGGAAACTCCATCTATACATCCGTCCCAGAGGGCAGAGGCAAATAAGGGCAGATGGAAAACACAGCTTTCTTGGGAACTGGTTTTCGGCTCCTCTGAGGCAAAAATACATTTGCTCTGTAGCACCCTGAATCAATTCTCCAAAATACAACGCTGTGCTCTTGCTTACCAGTGCCTAAAAGTATGTCTTTGTCATTCATATTTTTATTCTTTTTGTCTTAAAGCCATTCAACCAGACTCAATTGCAGAGTAGAGATTGTGGCAAAAAAGAAATCAGATTACAATGAAAGTACTTTCAAAAGGATCTCCTTAACTGATGACTTGTTGCCTGCAGCTAAAGTCTCCCATCATGTTCCTTGCCAATTGTAGCTATGGGACAATAAATACACAGCTAATTTAAGTTAGCTTTTCTTTTTAGGCTGGACTTCTGAGACTGACACATTGTAACCTAGGGTTGTGACAGCACTTTAAGGCTATATGCCAGGTGGACTAGTGGGGCAAGGCATGCAGGGCAGTAAGTTTCACTCATTTATTTTAGTACTTCCCTGCCATAGCCTGTTTATATTTACATTGTTTCTGGCATATCTGTTCTTCTCTATAAGCATTACACTTTTAAACCTATAAGCTAGGTGTGGTGGTGTGTGACTGTAGTCCCAGGTGCTCCTGAGGCTGACTCAGGAGGGTGGCTTCAATCTAGAGGTTTGAGGTCAGCACGTGAGATCCGCCAAAACCTCATCTTAAAACAAAACAGCTTCAAATCTTTCATCTAGCAGTTTCCAGATGAAATTAGATATTAGTCATGAATGAAGTACCAATGGAGTACAATTATTCAGCTCCATCGTGAGATTGGAATAATGCAAAGGACACAAAGTTTGATTGAGAACATTCTTAATTTTATTTTCTTTAATTTTATAAAATACATTTTGTAAGATAAGTTTCTAAAAGTTTATTTTTTATGTGTGTTAAAATTGAAATTCTATTTCAGAAATAAAGGAAACACTTTCAGTTGATTAAATTTTTTTTGTGTGTGTACATGTGTATATGTATTCATGTGAGGTTTTCAGGGAAGGTTGGTTATTCATTATGTCATTAAATCAAAACAAAACACAAAATATGTATTACTTCACTTTCTTTGATCTTGATTGGTTTCTTATAGAGCCTTTTTCCTCTCCTCCCTTTATGTAGCCTGGAAGCTCATCTTGTATTCTAGTCTAAAAACAAATATCAAGTTTCTTTTTGTAAAGCTACTATGTCTCCTTAAACATTGCTAAACCCACTTTAGGGGAAAAGAATAGCACAATTCTTTAAAACAAAAGAACTACAGTAAAATTCTTTCCTTCAGTTAAAATCAATCTGACACATATATTTGTTTAACCCACAGTCAACAAAAAAGAGAAAAAGACTGAAATCCAGAAGCTATTCAGATTTCAAACTTTTCTGTCCTTTTCCATGGAAGTTTGCCAACTGAATAGCTGACAGCCGGTGCAAATCATTATGTAATTTATGCCAGGAAAAAATAACTTCTATGTTATATCTAACTCTTAACATGCCAAGATAACATCACTAAATAAAATAATCTCTCATTAGCTGGAAAGAATGATCAAACAGGTTATTGAAATAGAGGATCAAATCACTGAATCTCTCTACAAAGAGCGGAATACTTGTAGAAAATTGCAATAGCCTCACAGAACTAGCCTATTCTATTTTCCATTAGCCAATTTTAAACATCATTTGGAATGGGTACTATTCAACTTCCCTTTTCATAAGAAGAAATATAATCAAAGATTCATTCTCCAGACCTCTCTGATACAGCCCAAACAAGTGACAACTTGTAAAATGTGAAATGTGCATCGTTCTGAAACAAGTCAAGATCTTCAGATCACCTACTATGGCTGAATGGGTAAAAATCCTATGAAAAGAGCACCATTGTGAAGATATGACAGAGGCCAGAGCATAAAATTATTTAACAGAATAAAAGACACACTATCCAAAGAGTTATCTATCCTGTGTGTCTACCAGAGGGCTACCTTGAGTTACACTATTAGCCGCCAATAAGTGTTGCTCTTTAGGCCTGTCTTTTTTTTTCAGTAAGCTAGTTTCCTTCTATTCTAAGCTCCTTGGAAACCACAGGGTTGTCATGGTAGCTGTTATCAAGTAGAAGGGAATGAGAAGATACTGACAATACCCTGTTTCTCTTCCTAAATAGGTATAAGGCGAGATGCCCTCTTAAACTACACAGACTCTATGCTTCCTTATTCTATAAGTAAGATTGGCTGAGTTAGGGCTTAAATAGTCTATCACCATTGGGGTCAGAGCTCTCTTTCTGAGGGTGAAAGATCCTTGCTTTGATTCCCCTTCTCCCAGCTGAATAGGCAGATTTGGGCAAATGCTATTATTTTGCTGGTATTTTTCCTTCTATCTGCAGTGCTAATAGGGAGACAGAAATGAGTTATCTGTATGCCAAGGAGAATATATTTGGCCCCTCTAGATGGCAAAGGACCAAAGACATTCCTTCTCTCTACCTGAACATCTTTCTTCCCATCCGTGGAAGTGGCCTTTGAGAAGGAAGTACTTCCATGTTCTCAGGAGATGCTTAGAAATTGAATTAGAGCTTCCAATGCTTTGTAATTTGCACTTGGGGAGTCACCTTCTCATGCATTTCCCATTTCTCACAGGAACCAGCTGTGAAGCAAAATGACTAAAAGAGGTACATAAGAGGGAGAGTCCACACAGAGGAATTAATCACTGTAAGACTCTCCTTTCTTGTTACACTCATCAAGTAAGAAGAGGACCAGTCAGCAGCAAAGGCAGAGTTAAGATGGGAGACACAGTATTGTAGGCTATATGGTTAGAGCCTCGCTATTAGGGAAAAGAGGGATTTCTACTGGAGATCAGAACTTGGTGCCTCGGCCCATGAGTTTAAGAACGGCGAAGTTGTAAGTGGCAGCAATCATAAAGGTGAGCTGTAGGGAATAGAAGAGAGAATATGAGTAATAGCAGAAAAGAAATCCCTCCTTCCTCAAATCCTATTTGCAATTAAAAAGGGTAGAAATGAAAGCATAACTAAATAAAGGGGAAAATTGTACTTTGGGAAAAATGCGACATATTCCAGGCTTTCTGTCCATACACCTGAATAAAACCTCTTTGAGGTATTTCTTTTTGATAGCCCAGGCCTAAAGAATTGAATCAATCCAGGTTTATGCCACACCTCTGCTCAGTCTAACACTGGGATTTCCTCAGGGAAGTGACCAATACATAGAAACTGTCAGATTTACATGTCTAAGTGACTTGGAGCCTTGGGGTGCTTGCTGTAGACACAGAACCATAAGACAGAACACAGCCTTCACTTGCTGAATGCAGCTACTTCTTTTATGAAGTGAAAAACCAACTGACTTGCTATAAATGCCTCAGAAGTAGAGGAAAAAATTCTGTGCACTCATGCTCATCCATTCCCTGCTTCTTCAATGACTTCAGGTAAGCGACTGCGCTGCTTAGTGCCTTAGGACTTTAATCTGCACAATGGACACAATACTTTGACACTGGAGCACATCATCAGAATGACCCAGAACACAGAATTACATTCTACTCATAACAGTTTTAATAATGGAGGTCTCTCCAACATTTTCATGAGAGAATATAAATTCATTCGGGAGCATCTAAGATGGATTAATATCTACAGTACATACAATTGTAGACTATAGCAATCATGTGTAGTAAAGTTTCAGTATCTGTGTACCTGACTGACCAGGCTGTGCTGAGAGTAATAGTAATTTGTGACTACAAAGCACTTCATGATACTATGGTATCTGTAAGTTCTCTATATTATCACTCATTGCTATAAATATCCTAACACCATTTTCCTTGTTCCATTATTATTGTACCTGTCTAATCAATGAAATCTTTCCACTTTGCAAACACAAAGCAGAAGTATACAACTGTACTCTTTTCTCTATCTTCTCCATAGTTTCTCTCCAGCATTTCAAGCTTGCAAAGAGTCTATTTTCTTGCCTTTCAGCATAGCTATACCTAAGCTAACAAAGGACTCTTTATTTGCTAAGATCATTCAAAGGCACTTACCAGGGAAACCAATGTGGCTGCAGCCCCCACAAATGCAGCAATAAACAGGTGGAAGGTCATTTGGAACTGTAGAAAAATGTAAGAAAGAAAACTATTTCTAGCAGCAGCAAAAAAATATGATCCAATGCCAGTTCTGCTGATAACCCACTACTATTATGAAGTATTGGACTAAGCATACAACTACTTTATCTTTGCTCAATGAGAATAAATATTTGTACCAATAGTGTTTAGAAAAGTTATCATGCATGCATCCTGTACTCTGAACAACTACTATGAAGACAACAATATGCATTTATTAATTATTGTGGCTGTCCTAATAATGTGTTTTGAAACTACCTCGTTATCTTATTAAAAGTAATACAATTATAAAAAGATTCACTATAAATTGTGAATGAAGCTTTCTATACATGCTGATTTTTTGTGTTAATTATACATCTAAATTTTTGCCTATATGTAGGCCTCCAGTTGTTCAATGTAAAATATACCCCTACTCACTTTGCACCCAGAATACAGAAAACTCATAACATAGTGCCATGCTGCCAAATAGTCTACTCTTTGCCTGCAGTAGTGTCCACGGTCTCAAAATTTAAATTCAGCAGTTTGCTTTCAAAGAAATGCTTTAGTACTTTTCTCCCTAGGATTTACTTCTATTTTCCTGTCTCATTTGTGTGTATCTGTTTTTGATAGTGTTTTCCTTTTTCAAGTGGACTTATTTTTACGTCTCATTAGAGATTAACTAGTTCCAACTTGAAAGAGTTTTGTGGAACTGATGTGTGTGTCTGTGCATAGCCCATTTTCTTGATAAGGTTTTTAATTAAATGATGAAATTTTTCATTTAGGGAATTTTATAATTAAACTCTGTCTCTGCTTAAAGCTATACAGTTTGAAGGAAAGGAGTTTTAGAGTTGATGTTTTTCTACACGACTAAAGTAAAATAAGTGTTTTTAGCCATCTGTGCTCATTGACCCCGGCATACTTAGCCAATATCACGAAAGAAAAGGTTTAGTCTTTAAGATTCAACCCCACAGGTAGAAATTTCTATGGTACAGTTAGCCCATTGCAAAATGAGCCAAATGGCTCACTCACCTCAGCTGTTTTGCAGATGGACAGGAGATTGGAGCCACAAACCTTGCCAGGGAATGCATTCCATGGGAGAACACCTAAGTTAGATGTGAAAATCAAACATGGTAAGCTTTATGGGGTTAGGAGCCCATATGGACACACCTCCCTCTCCAGGTCCTGTCTTCTCTAATTATTCTGATGGTAAAGTTAGATCTTGCCAACAATCTGGTTTCTATCATTCAGAGTTTTACGGAAAAATAAAGGTACTATCTAGTAGTTGTGCTTTTTGTTGAAATATGTTGCTTTGGGGTGGAAAATAGCAGTCAACCAGACTGCCACATTATGAACAGCCAAGAAAACTCATACCACTCCCAGGGTCCCTTCCCAGGTAAGAAATTTCTCCTGTTTCAGTGGGAAGGAATTAACAAACTACAATGTAGACATACGTGATCTTGTATTTTCCACCACCACCCTCCTTACACTAAGAAAAGAAACAAATATATGTTACTTCTATGGATGCTATGGGAACTAAGGCATCTATATTTTAACTCACCATACATTCTGGCATCAGCACAGAGACTGCCTATACTGGCAGAGGTCTTGCTGGGAGATGCAATAGATTGGCAGGTAGTCCATGTATTGAAGTAAATGTACACAGGCACAGCAGAACAGGCAAACACCAGAAGCCACACAACAGTCAGGGCATAGGTGATGCCCACAAACTAGAACAATTGACACAGAGTAGTTAGAAATCAGCATCACGCTGCAGATGTTGAAAAACAAACTGGGAGATCCTGGAATGGTTTCTGCCAATGAAAGCGGACTCCAAGGATCTCCCCCAAATGAAATTAGTGAACAGGGTGCCTCTGCCAAGTGTTACTGGCAATATCTACTAGAGAACTGGCCCCAAGTGTGATAGAAGGAAGGGAAAACAGGGAAGGGATTGGAGTGAGGAGGATCCCTGGGTTAGAAAGGCTTCAGGGGAAGTTTTTGGCAAGTAAGGTGTAAAGAAATCAAAACAGATCTGGAAAGAAAGTGATGCCATTTTGTGCCTTAGGCTGAGCTTAGAAAACATTCCTTGTTACAGGATTTTTGTTCCCTGATCATTGAATGAAGCCAATAGGATAATGAAATTTCAAATATTGGACCTTTCCGAGCAAACTGCTGGCCACAAAAATGAAATCATCACAACCCATTCATATTCAGCTTCCAAGAGGCCTTTCTTTTTTCTTTTTCTTTTCGTGGTGCTGGGGATTAAACCCAGGACATTTACCTCCTAGACTAATGTTCTGTCATTGGAGCAAATCCTCAGCCCAGCCCACAAATGATCTTAAAAGACTGAAAGCTAATGTGTGCTTCACCAGAACCATAGATAACTTGCAAGAAAAGAAAAATCATTAAATATGTAGATTTTCAACAGTGTAAGATCCCCAAATATTGTGCCTTCTACTTTGGAGTTAGTTAATTGCTATGATACAGCCTTCTTATGAGGTCTGAGACTCAGTCCCATGAGCAGAATTTTAGATTCATGCAGTCATACCCACTCTTGTGGCCCCTTCTAGGAAGGCAAAAAATGGATACCAACAGGTGGCTTAGAAATGGTCTGATTGTATAAAAACATCCTAGAAAACTCTTGCTTTTCATTTTGATATAAAATTTCCTAGGGAACTTTGAAAAAGTGAGGCTAAGCCAGCCGGGCACCACGTTCTTCCTGACCTTCTCATTTGGCTGTAGCCATCGCTTCCTCACTCAAAAGCCAGGCCCCTGGAGAGGACCCAGCCTTGGGTGGGGATGAGACCACAGATTCATGCCCAATTGTCCCCCACCCCTGGTTATTGCCACAAAATCCTGAGGATGATCACCTTGTCGGGATGTCCTAGCCATTTTCCCAAACAATGACACACCCGCTCCAAAGAATGAGCTTGATGTTGGCCTCTGGAACCCCTCCCCTTCTGGCCCCCTGTTACCGTTGCGCTCAGGCCCTTGCCGCAGATGGTGGTCTTGTAGTCGCCAAAGATCTGCCTGACTGCACCGGTGGTGTAGAAGCCCTCAGCCAGCAGGAGGGCTCCATAAAGGAAGAAGAAAGAGGCAGTTCCATAGATGACATACTGGAAAGCATGGATCCTGCATTGACAAAGAGAGCAATCATGTTAGTTGTGAACTTAGCTCTTTTTTCAGTGTGGTCTGCCTGTCTATCTATCTATCTATCTATCTATCTATCTATCTATCTATCTATCTATTATCTATCTATCTATCTATCTATCTATCATCTATCTATCTATATCTGTCTATCTAGCATCTTAACAATGCTAAAGCATCTTTAGAACAAACACTAGGATTATCCTCTATGCTTTCACCTTATCTTTACTGAAGTAAGTGATTACAGGTAGTCAAGTATCCAGGAGCACCAAATTCTGCACCATCCTGTTGCCTGACCTGCAAACTAGAACCTGCAAGGACCAGGAAGGCCCTTTTCTCTCTTGCCTCAGCCTTCAGAGATGCTACCTCTCATGAGAGAGGAGCTGCACAGAATGGAAGAGAGCTGAAAGAGTAGTAGTCTATGAGCAGGTGTTCAGCACTAAGCCTGAGAACATGTAAAGTGTGTCAAGCCAAGATTATCAAACATATCCCTTCAGTCATTGTGCCTTTCCTCCACTCTTCATACCTACCATTATAGGGCAACCTCAAGCAACACTAACCATCTCTATCAGAAGCTAGAACATGCATGAGAATACAAGAATAGAGTAGGAGGGGGCTAGCAGATAGAAAACTGCCCCATTCTGACTCTGGTACTCTTTTTTCCTTCACTTAGGTATTCAGATGTGGCACAAATGGAGTCTCTCCACAGAAGGAAAACTCAGGAATCAGGTTGACTCCACCCTGATTCCTTACTGGTTCACAGAGGTACTGAGGAATTCTGTATCTCCAAGATGGTAAGGGGAAGGACAGATGAGTCTGTGCGAGATGATAGGTACTTACACATTGATGAGATACTCATAGTCCTGGTAGTTTTTGGAGAAATAGGTCTCAATTAGTTTTTCTGTGCCAGTGAGTGCTTCATGTCCACAACCACAGAACAGTGCCACTCCAAAGAAACACAATCCAGTGGCCACCAGAGAAGCAAAGGGGGCCCCAACCAGACATCTTGCACAGCACTCTAACAAACCTAGGAAGGAGAGGAAACAACAGTAAGGCACGCACAGTAGGTAACTCATCTGCTTAACACCTCTCAGCCACAGGGGGGCAGCCGTTGTGTGCCCAAGTCCTGAGAGAATGGTCACCCTGAAGTTCAAAAGCAGGAAAATCTAGAGGCTTGTTTTTTGGCTTGTGACACTGACCCAGAACCCTAATTTTGTTCCATTCTTGAAAATAAATTCTTATTCTTAATTCCCAGTATTATGGTTATATTTAAAAAATAATTCAGTAATTCAAGTAGTAAGCCAGAGATTATGGAATCAATCCCTCTTTTGATCTTGTTTCAGTCTTTTTGTTTGCTTGTTTTAGTCATCTGTCAACCATTTATGGGCTATTTACTATGCACCCAGCATTGTGCTGCATTTTAATATGGGCTATGAAGATTGAAAGATATGGTTAAAGACATGGTTGAAGTTGCTAGATTACTGAGTAAGAATTAAGTAGGCAGACCTAATATTTTCAATTAACAGTTTCAGGCAGTGAAGTAAATGACTACAGAGGGTAAATGCAACTTGCAGCTCCAGAATGAACAAGTACAAGCCAGAAATGTTGATGTTATCAGAGAAAAATTTGAGCCTAAAGAGCATTGTAGGTGGAGGAAATATTAGAAATTTCATGCCTTGGATATCCTGAATGTTATGTATCTTTTTGTAAGAAATGCTTATTTCTCAGTGTAGATATGTAAAGAGAAGCCCAAAGAGAAAGACTTTTCTCAATTGTTTGTCTTGTCTTGTGGCAGGATAAGAAATGATAATAGGAAGATCGTTATTCTTCACAATAATAAAAATGCAGGCTTAATGATTTTTGGTCCCTTTGAATGATTGTTTTGCTCTCTACACTATAGAGTGGCCAATGCCTCTAGCCTTAGTTCTACACTAAGATTTTGTCAACACAGCTACAATGAGACTTTAAACAAAGTTAACAAAGCACGAAATGTCTTTCTGGCACAAGAAAAACGCACCAAGACCTGGGGTCACTGCAGTTTTAAGGTGTTAAAAATCCCTGAGACCTCCAGATCTGATACCCCTGCCCATGCCATTGCTTCTGAGAAATATGAAGGCCTACAAAAATTCATACACTCTAGAATCAGCTATTTCACAACGACCAGACTCATTTTGGAAGGTGCCCTGCATGAGGAAGCTTATCAAATGCTAAGTAAGTAAATGACAGGATAGATGAGTAAATGAGTGCTTCTCTCTGTCCTCTGTGCCAGAACCCTAAATGGAGAAAAAAGAAAGTATTTAAGGCTGCAGACAAAATTTTAAATTAATATATATGTACATATATCAATATATAAACTATATGTGTGTACATATAAATAATACATATTTATATATGCATGCATATGAATAAATTATATATACCTGATTTTATGTGTCACGTGATTACATACATACAAATGATCAGCAAATGTGCTGGGAAGAGGTTATGCTGGGATAAACATGTTGTGGCTCTGTTAGAAAGAAAATAAATTATATTTACTATTTGGGCTTTGATTTTAAAGCATTTCTTTAAGCCAACCCTACTTCTCTATAACAAGTGCCAAGAGAAGTATAAGTTCTTTTTCCGATGCCTTAATTCTATGATAGTTTCTTTTTAGTCTTGTGTGCTTGAATACATGGAAATTTGCATGGCTGAACTGCAAGAATATGAACAGATTCTTTTGTGCGTGTGGAACAGGCAATTGAACTGTGGACCTTGCACTTGCCAGGCAGGCACCTGTGCCCCTGAGCTGCCATCCTGGCCCCAGTATGAACAAGTTTTGAAGGACCAAATTATCTCAATCATTTGTCTCTGTTCTTAAAGGTACAAAATAAATGAATTCTGTTACTCATCATCCCCTGAAATTGCAGCCCTTTCTTGCACTTCAAAAAGCTTCTTCCACGAGCCTTGTACATGTCACATCAGAGATGAAGCTTAGAAGTTCAAGCCAAGCAAAGCATGTAGCAAACATTTGTAACAAAACTGTGTTCCTGTCCTTTTCCATGAACTAAATTAAAGTACTGCTGCCAGAAACTTGGCCTCCAGGAGGAACAATAAACTTGTAGTTGTGCTGCCGTGAATGGAGGCTGAGATAACTCAGCATGAACTTTACAAGAGTACTTATTGAGAATGCCTCACTGATGTTGTTCTGGGGTGTGTGCACGCACATATGTTTTATATATATATATATAAGTATGTGTTTATACATGGAAGACACACACACATATACAAGAAAGAAAAAGAGAACAGCTGAAATTGATCAGTGTTCTGAAGATATATTATAGAAATTAATCTTCCTCTTTGTCAAGATATTGCTGCATCAGTGTAAATCAATTAAAGGGGCTCAGAAGTGAACAGCACTGCTGTTTGCCTTCTCTGGTTTCCAATTTCTTCACACCCTTGAACTCTTAGACTGTTCTAGGAAAGAAGCTTTCTGTAGCCCGGGGGCACGGCGGGCGGGGGAGGGGGTGGTCAGTGATCCTGCTGTTCCCTCTCTCACTAGCACAGGGTCAGAGTTTGGACAGAGCCCTCTATAGCTCCCTCAGACAAAGAAGCCTTGTTTTTCTCTGAGATCTCAGGAGCCTCATTCTGCAGGGGCCTACAGGCCTGGGGGTGGGGAGGAGGTCAGACCCAGGGAACAATGATAGGACTGTTTGTTTATCTCAGGGTAAGGGGAGCCACCCACACTAGCAAGTGGTCATCCTAAGCCCACTCAGGCCTGCGCTAGCCTTTTCACCCTGGGAAGGGCCAAATGGTTGTACAGGTATGATCAGGGATAAAGATGCTCAAACCCTTGCTAACCAAACGGAGAATTCCGCTGTGGCTTTTACTGGTATACCCTCTAGATAATAAATTAAAGATGATTCTTCCTCTTATCATGTAAATATAACCTGTCTTAAAGATGAGAGGAAAAACCATCCTTTAGTGTATATGATCCCTTGATCATTAAGCAACCAAAAGGTGTCATATGTAGCATTTTTGCTCAGTGGCAAGCTTTCAGAGCAACTCTGAATCACCTGATGCTCTCACTATTTACATCCACATTTCTCTGTTTTCTTAGCAATCAGATAACTAAGCATCTTTTTTTCTGCTCCACAGCTGTTCATGCAAGAGACAAGAAGAACATAGTTTTCAATGCATCTCTAATTCAGAGTCTGAAATAAGTGGTCTTAGATAAGCTCACCACTATTGAGCTGTAAACAATTTAACAGTATCAACATAAGCATCTAATGCCCATCTCTTCATACTGAAGATTAGATATTTTGGGGGAAGGCATTTAAATTTGGCAAAAATGAATAATTTCAGTCAGTCCAACTAAATATCAAAATTTGAATTTCATTTGGGAAAAACTTGTTACATACATCAAAGTATTTGACATTTGAAACATTCTGAGAAAGGTCTATTTGGTTTGTTCTGAGTTTTCACAGCCAAACAAATGATCTTGGGTATGTGTAAACAATACTCTAAGATGACAGCCTGTCCATTTTAGAATTTCTCATACTTGATAGATTCTGATGTGGATTTAGGAAGCTTGTGAGAACTCAAGAGAAGTTTCTTGCATTTTCAAGAGACATTCTCACACTTTGAGGCTAGAGATCATGACATAGTAGAGTGGGCAAAGAAGAACTATACATTAATAATATTACTCAGTGAATGCAATTGGATTAAACTGTCTGACTGATGAGATATTGTCAAGAAAAATAACGCTCCTTTCGAGTGTTTTTCGTTCATTTCTGTTTATGCGAATTCAGGGCAAGCATTAAACACATTAGCAGAGGCCTAGAGACAATGAAAACCAGAAGGGAGTTAGGAGGCTCAGTAGCTTTCTACGGAAAACTTTTTTTTTTTTTTTTCTACAGGGTGTTCAGGTTCTCACTACTAGATCGGGCTCCCTACAGAGAACTCGTGATCATGTTTGCGAAAATAAAATTGTATCTATAACCAAAAAACAAAATTTTCCATAAAAATGTGTTAAAACAGATGTAACCAAGTCCTGTGGACAAAGTAAGCAAAGGAACGAATCAGTTTTGAGTTAGCTACAGTTATCTGCAAAGGCCCCAAACAAATCTAATCGATCTGTAGTAGAACTTCAAGCTCTTCTCACAAATGTTCTCTGATAGAGAGAAACCAAGTCATTGTGACTCAGTCCAGGTCTATCCTAATGACTGTGTTGATCTTGATGCTGTCTCTTTAAGCAGAAGCCAAGAGCTCTCAGGCCCTCCCTCCTTTCCCATGCCCTGGGCACGCCTCAAGGACTAGCTCCTAGAGGGAAATGCAGTGTGAATCTGGGAACTCATCAAAGGGAGGAAAGGAAGGGCTTTCATGGAAAGGAATGGTAGAAAGAGAGCAATTGTACCCTGCACAATCCCCAGCTTGTCCCTTGAATCCAGCTGACAAAAGGAGAGATAGAAGAACCCTATACAATAGAGCTAAACAACAGGCAGGCTCATTGAGTGAGAAACTGGCCCCATCTCCCTAAGTCTCGAATCTGCACTACAGTCTTACCCACCTCCCTGAACCCACCCCTTAACCTCACCCCAGGAACAGAGGCCTCCTTGATCAGGGCATACACCAGTTGACAGGGCCAAGATATTAGAGCAGCCGTGACTGGCACTAGGGATAGATGGAGATCAGTGAGCGGGTTCTAGGAGTAAAACAACAACCATCAGGAGGTACCAGAGACAAAGACTTTTGCTTCTAGCCTTATTCTGGTCAGACAAAGCTCTGCCATAACTTTGTCTTTCCTACATGATATCAGTGTTTATACCACATTTGGGTTCTGGAAAGGACTCCTGCAGCCACAGGGGTCTGGGAATTCAAACCCTCTGGGTACTCAAATCATATCTGCCAGTTTTAATTAAAAAGAATTCTAATCTCCTCTTTAGGGAAGGATTATTATCATGGCAACAACATTATGGGCCATTCTGTGTCCTATACTCCTTTATAGATACACACATACACATAAACTCACATGCTAATTTCTGTATAAATGTTAGGATGCTAGAGAACAACCTTGATTGTTAAAGGTGTCCCTGGCACACTGGCTCCAATTTGACCACTGATGGGGAGATGAAAGAGAGGTACCTGGCCCTAGAGCCCACGGTAGCTGTACCCCATTCCTTAGTTCAGTCTCCCACCAGTTTCTCTTCTCTCCTTGGGTAGAGGGTGAAGTTGATCTGGGGGAAGTTGTTCTGTTCCTTAACACTATTTTGAAATAGCCAAAGAGAGATTAATCAGTCAGTACCTGTTTATGTTTTGACTTAAGTTTGGCACATGTTGGGCCTGTGAGTGGGAGAGGTAGGGAAAACTAATTTGTTTACCTTCCTAGTTGATGTGAACATTCCTGATTGTGTCATTGCCTTCACTTGGTCTTCTCTAGACATGAAAGTCTGTGAAAGAAGAGGGCATGTCTATTGCTTTTTATTAGTCAAAGAATTGTCCTGGAGGGAGAATTTTCAAGGCTTGAAAATGGTACAAAAAAAGGTAACAGGGAAAATGATGCCACTGGCTGGGTTGCTACCTTGTGGAGACTCCCACTCACCTGTCAGGGGTGAGGAAGTTACTGCTCAGATTGAGCCAACAAATTGTCAGGCTGTGGAGCAAACCTCTCATTTTTGTAGTTCAGTCCCATGGTGTAAGTCACCTGAGGCAGAGCAAAGCTTTTAGTCTGCCTGACTTTTCCAGAGCTATTCAGGCTCCTCAGGGCCAATGTGAGAAGTTGGCTGAGGAAGGATACCCTTGATTGGTATCTCTAGCACAGGTGAAAATGTTGGTTGGGATGTGGTTTCTTTTTATTTCCTGATACTCTTGCCACACTGATAGGATTTTGTTAGTCTTCAGGCATTTGGTAAAACTGAACCTCAGCTCTGCCTCATATCTTTTGTACTGAGTCCACCTGTTTACTCCACGCTAGCCAACACTGCACTGCTTAGCACATGGCCACTTCTGGAAGAAAGCATTACAGTCTGGTTACCATGGTAACAGCCACAGGCTTGCAGAAGCCAACATTTTGCTATTCAACAATGGCATTGCCTTATGGAGCACACAATAGCTAGCTATTGCTCTTTGGTTCCTTTCTTGTTTCTTTGTTATTTCAATGTGTCACTTGGAACATCTCTCTTCCAAGGTGAGATCACTTTCCTTACAAACCTTTTGTGCAGACACCACTGAATTCAGTGTTCCCCTTTACTTCCAATCCTAAGGAGTTCTATATGAATGAGGTACTGAGCTTCCTATGAATGGAGATGATTAAGTAGAGGCAGTGAAAATGTTTAATTGGTGCTGTAGGAGTAAATTCTGCATTGAAGCTTGGCTCAGATAACTTCTAAAGTTATATCCAATTCCAAATTAAACACTATTGCACTCTACATCCAAACTAATAGCAGTGTGGTACCTTATTAGAGATCACATGTAATTCACTAAGTATTTGAGATACTCTGTTATTGAATAACTGAAGACTCTGGCTACTGCCTCATGTGTACCTTGGTCCAAGCAACGCTCATTCCAGAAGCTGGGACCCAATATCCTCCTTGATACCCTTATCTGTGCCAGTCTTATTCTAGAAGAAATTATGCAGTCTCTATAACAAGAAATTGCTGTTATGATCACCTTACTTGTTCTTATTTTTTTCTTCATGGTTTTCATTCCCTGAAGAAGTAACATTCAGCTTTCTTGTTTACTTCTTTTTGTTTTGAATGCATAACCTACCCAGTCATCTACCCTGATATTAGATTTGGTTCATGATGTTACCCAGAGCAGGGACTGAGTTCCTCAACATTTACCTCATACTTGGAGACAGATAATTGGTCGAGTGATTCTTCCCCAAGCACAACAAAAATGTGCTCAGAGAAAATCCCACCACCTTCAAAAAAGTAAGAATCATTCTTTACATGTTATTGTATACTAGGCAGTGTTATGACTTACATTTTTATAATGCTTTCCAATTTTCAAACGAATTCCTCATCATCATAACTTGATCCTCAAACTTGAAAGCAAACAAAGCAGTTACTGCTCTACTTATTTTCCAGATGACAAAGTACTTATTCACAGTGATCTACTTAGGACTGGATAATTCATTAAATACAAATCTGAGACTAGAGAGTTCTTGTTCTAACAGTCTAGTTCTTGACCCTCTTACCTATCATACCCAAATACATGTTTCCAAGAACTTTCTCAGTGATTGAGGATGAAACAACTTACCGGCCGATAACAACGTATAGTTGGAATGCAATGGCTCTA
>PVKN010013243.1:0-20072 GCA_004027915.1 Capromys pilorides | reverse complement strand
AGGAGGAGGAGGAGGAGGAGGAGGATTTCTGTAGCCTCCTTCGGGCTGGCTTCAGGACCTGGGGACATTTCTGCTGATTCTTCTCCTCCTTCCCTGGATCTGCTGGGGATATGTGGCTGCGAGAGACAGAGCTCAGCTCACAGCACTGCTGAGCACCTCTATAGAAACTTGGTCCTGACTCAGGTCCCAGGCAGCTAACAGACCTGTGATGGCCTCAGACCGAAGTCCCTACCACAGTAGATATACCTGTTGTATTCAGCCCCAAGCCCCACTCAGCTGCCACCGAACCTTTGCACACGTTGACTTTTAGCTTTGGAGTGATCCTGCCACCTTCACATCCACCCATCCACTCACCCCCAGCCCCGGCAGCACTCCACCCCCTCACAGAGGCCAGGCAGCTTGGCTTGGTGTCATTTCCTTGAAAAGCTCTCATCTCAACTCACTTCTGCTATTGTGTCTTTTCCCATCAGGTGGTGTTGGTGAGGAGACTGAGGCCGGGGTCTGCAGGATGGGAGAAGCAGCCCAGGGTGGTCAG
This sequence comes from Capromys pilorides, assembly GCA_004027915.1. Lineage (NCBI taxonomy): Eukaryota > Metazoa > Chordata > Mammalia > Rodentia > Capromyidae > Capromys > Capromys pilorides. The sequence continues at coordinate 19,537 of PVKN010013243.1, read as the reverse complement.
AGCTACCCAAGTGGACATCTCAGGAGGGCATAGCCTGGGACGGCGTCCTCCATGAGCAGGACCCTGGGGGCTGTGAACTTCCTGAATCATCCATTGACACCGAGTCAAGGCTCATGGTCACTGCTGGGTGACAAGAGCCTCTCTCCACCACCCAAAGGACACTGGGCAGTGCAGATGAGAAGTGCATCCCTGAGTTGAGGCCCTTGGCCTTCCTACACCTCCATTTCCATAGATGAAGAGGAGTGACACTGTCCCCTGTAAATCTCAAGTGGCACAGTGCCTACATCAGGACCTCTCTTCAAACTGCCCTAAACTTTGACAAGGGGAGACCTGCAGACTTCTGGGGGCAGGTGCAGGAGGATGGTGGAGGGCACAGGCCATTGGCTGTCCGGCCACCCCCATCAGGGTTCAGGTACAGCAAAGAGCCCCAAAGAGCCAGAGCTTTGATACTACAGCTCGGTGCACACGACACTGCATCACTTTGTGTCTCCAAGGCTGGCAGCCCCTTGTGTCCCAGGCAGGGCTAGAGGGAAAGGAGGACATGCCCTCTGCAGTGGTAGACAAAGAGTGAGGCTGGCAGCGCCAGCTGGCAGTGAGGCAGAGCCGTCCCCACCTCCGCATACCTCCCTGCTAGGAGACCCAGGGCAGGCAGCCGGGGAGGGGGCGCTGCAGCCTGGGGCTGCGCTGTGTGTTCACGGTAATTTGCAGGCCTCCACTGGGGGCTTCCCAATCATTTGATGTGGCAATTAGCGAAGGGGCTTTTGTGGGCCGGAAAGACACAACGCCCACTTCAATCACCCTGTTTATGCCCCGGCAGAAGCCAGACAACCCAGCGGCAGATAACGGTGGACTTCAAACGGCTGCAGGTCGGTCACCCCTGAAGCTGCCAGGCCACATTGCCCCCCACCCCCATCTTTCACACAGCCGAAGCTTTACTTTTCCCAAAAGAAACTCCAGCCTGGATGCGCTGCTGTTGAGGGAAGTCTTCTATGTATGTACCTGAATGGAAAGAAGGGTGGAGGTGGGTGAGGCAGGAGCAGGACCCTGGGCAGGACAAGTTCCACCCTATTGAAGATGCCCAGGTCATGATGCAGTGAGCTCAGCTGTGACTCCCTGCACGGTATGTGACAGTGCCCTGAGCTGCCCAAGATGTCACACAAGTCTCTGTGCAGAAGCCTTGAACTAACTCATAGCCTTTCTACAGACCAGGCGTGAGGGGGCTGGGGAGACAGCTCAGTAGAATAAGCGCTTGCCTGGCAAATGCAAAGACCTGAGTTCAATCCTCAGTTCCGCAAAAAAAAACCAGACCAGGCATGAGACTTAGTCCAGGTCGTGGGTCAGCAGGAGATTTGGAGCAACTGCCAAAAACAGAGACCAGCAGGTGTGAGCCAAACCAATGCCTATTGTCCTTGTGTCCACTGCTCTGTGGCCAGTGACAAATCAGATACTTTGCTGAGCCTCATTATCTAAAAAAAGGGAACTTATACACATCTGGACCCTTGCTAACACACAAGGACTAAGCAAAGAGTGGGCCCTGCCTATAGTTGGCTCTGTGGAACTTGGGGGACGTCTTGCACTTGTTGCCGTCACCTGTGAGCCGGGCACTGGCATCACCATGGGACAGTGCCGCTCTCAGGGCCTCAGAGCCACCAGGGCACCTAATCAGGACACCTGAGGGCCAGTGAGCCAGGCAGAGCACTGCAGCACAGAGGAATCTGCGTGATGCCCATGCCTGCCCCATCCCTGCCAGGGACCCTGCCCTTAGGAGAGACAGATGCACCCTTGCAGGTGGAACAGGCCTGCCCAATACACGACAGATTCCAAAAGCCGCAGATACAGTACTGTGGATGGGGACCACCCTGATAGGACCCAAGCCTGGTAGGCAGAGGCAGGCAGCGCAGACATAAACAGCAAATCGGTGGAGACGGTGGCCGGGATCCTGCTGATGGTCAAACTGGGCAGTGGCAGGAGGGAAAGAGAGGGTGTTGGTGTGGGATCGGGGACCTGACTGGCAATACTCATGACAGCTCAGCCCTGGTGCCAGCAGCAGATAAATGGGTAAAGAAAGCACCCTGCATTTACATGATGCAGTGTTATTTAGCCCTTAAGAATGAAATTGCATCATTTGAAGCAGGATGGGTGGCACTAGAGGACATGATATGAAGTGAAATAAGCCAGAGGCAGGAGGACAAGAATTGCACGTTTTCTCACATGGAAAGAAATGAAAATGTTCCTCTGGAAACAGAGTGGTGATCACTGGAGGTTGGGGTGGCAAAGTGAGACTGGATTTGATCTGTGCGTATGGTTTGCGTGGATGGAAATGCCACGTTGAAGCCCACTGACATGTACAATTAATATGTGGTAAGAAAAAGAAACCAGAAGGGGGTTGGGGAGATAGCTCCGTGGCACAAGTGCCTGCCTGGCAAGTGCAAGGTCGTGAGTTCGAACCCTGGTCCCAGAAAAAAAAGAAAGAAAAGAAAAGAAAAAGAAGCCAGAAGATAGGACATTGCCTTGAGGGTGGACACAAGGACCATGTGTGCAGGGAGGTTCTGAATGGACAGAGCTGCCCCCCTTCTGTCAGCAGGGATGTCAGAGCCAATGCCAGAAGCATGTGGCTGCTGGGCTTGGCTGGCTGGCCCTGATTGCTGACAAGGTCATCACAGATGCCAGGCCAGGTACCCAGCCAGGTGTAAGCAGCCAGGTGCAGCCCAGCCAGCTGGGTCTGTCAAGACTAAGCCTAAAGTTAACATGGACTTAGGGCTACAGGTGGCATGGGGCACTGGGGGCATCCCTGGGTTGCAGCGGAGTTGTGGATCCAGGGAGTTGCCAGTGGTCCGAAAGTTCTTTAGTGATCAGTAAAGCTTTCCACATTATACCCCAAGAGAAAGGCTCCTGGAGCAGGGGCCCATGCCCTGGGGACAGGCCTTTGACACCTTCAGGACATGGGCTGAAGTGGTTGGCCTTTGAGTGTCTCTCTAAAACAGCAATTTGCCAGCTCACCATGAGTTTGATGGATGAGCACTGGCTGGGCAGTGTCCCTGTGGAGGAGGAGCGGCCCTGGGCCACCCGAGGCCCAGAGAAAGGCTGTTGACGGGCATGACAAAGTGTTTTCTTACCACCCGGTGCCAGTGACAGGCATCTCAAAGGAAATGCAGTCACTGCAGAAGCCACTCACACTCCGCTCTTTGTGGTGCTTGAGATTGCCTTTATTTGGCGGTTGAAGAAAGGGCCACCGGCTCCTTGTTGTCTCTGGGAATGCTGTGCCGAGGCCACCAGCCACCCGGCCAGCACGCCTGAGGCTGCTCTTCATTTTGATGAGGTTTCCAAAAGTCCTGGTGGCAGCAGCTTGAGACCCTGCCTCACATGGCTCCAGAGTCCCATGGGCTTACAAGTCCCCTCAACCCCAGAATCAGCTCGGAGCTCCCTCTGCAGCTGCATATGGTCCTAGAAGAGCAAAGAGGCTCCTGTCCTCTCCATCTTAATAGCAGCAGGTCCCCAGCTCAGTCCCCACTGTGTGACTATCTCATCATAAGTGGGAAAAAATGCACTGGGTACCTTAAAACTGGACAGAAACACATGGGAAGGAGGGACGGTGCTTCCTTATCAAAGAATTCCAGTTAGCAAGAGAAGAAGGAATTAAGAAAAAAGGAACTTGGTCTCTAGAACAACACAGTAGTTGTTGCAGGCAAGATCTGCGGACTGAAGTTAAATGCAGTGTGGCAAGGTTAAGGAGAAATAGGGTATTCACGGGGTCTCAGGCAGCAGCCCTGACGCAGCCATTGGTTACAACATGGTTATGGTTGGGATCTGAAATGTCCCTAAAACTCACGTACTGAATGTTGCACTCCCGGATGATGGGTCTTTGGGCAAGCGGGTGGCTCATAGGGATTCCAGCTTTATCAAGTGGGTTAATCCATTAATAAGGTCATAATCCAACAGTGTTACTGGGAGGGTGATGGGAACAGGAGGCAGGGCCTAGCTGAAGTCGATGGACCCTAGAGGTGTGGCCCTGAAGACTCTCCCAGTCCCTGGCTATTTCTTCTCTGGCTCTTGTTTTGCTCTCTGCTTCTGGCAGCCATGAGGTGAGTGGTTTTGCTCCACCGCACCCTTCAGCCATGCTGTTCTGCCTCACCTCAGGCCTAAAGTCCATGCTGCCCTCAGGCCATAGACTGAAACCTCTGAGCCGTGAACCAAAATAAAACCCTCACCTGCAAAGTTGACTTTCTCGGGTGTTTTGTCATGGCAAAGGAAAGCTGATGAACAGAAACAGAAACAATAGTAACTTTGTGGGAAAGAAACCAGCAGAGATTGCAGAATCGAGTGGTCTAGGTTCATATGGCCAGCAGGGAGGATCTAGTGATGCTGTGATATGAGGCCTTGAGGAAGGACATTGCTTCCAGGACAACAAAACGCACAACTAGAAAACATCAGAAAAATCCAAATTGAGGATGTGTGTGTGTGTGTGTGTGTGTGTGTGTGTGTATGTGTGTTATGTGTGCTACTGAAAATCAAACCCGGGACTCTCTATCACTGAGCCACATCCTCAACCCTCATCCTTTTTAAATTTTAATACAGCCTCTTGCTAAATTGCCCATGGTGAGCTTATATTGAGCCCCTCCTGCCTTGGCCTTCCAAGTAGCTGGGATCAGCTTGCAGGTATCACCACCATGATAAACTGAGGAATACTCTATATTGGCCAGTACTCTTCAGATGTGTCAAAGACATGAATGACAGGGAAGAGGTAAGGAGATCAAGGACACATGGCAGGTACAGGCAGCCAGGACCCTGGAATAGAGTAACTCTGGACATTAGCCCTAAAACTTACAAAATCTCAAAGAACAACTATGGTTTACTTCATCATGTGTCATTGGACTTAATTTCCTCATTTTGACCATTGCATCACTGTCATATATGGTGCTAATGTAAGTAAGTTGAAGATTGTTTCAAAATAAGACATTAAAAACCAGTTCTGTAGAGTAAAGGAATTCTGGTTTTCATTGCGCTGTGATAATGAATACTAAAATTTCCTCTCCATTGTAAACACCTATAAAAATCAACATGATACTTAAAACCCTTTTCTTTGCAAGGCACTGGACATCAGAGAGGGAGAGGATACACATCAGGTTACCCTGCATTCTTCGTGGATTTTTGCTTGGAGAAAATTTCACTGGAGAAGTGGAATCCAACAGAAAGCAGCAGTCTCAGTATTGTGGCCCTCCGGTAAGGGCAATTCAAGGACCACACCAACAAGGTGTAAAGAGAATGTTTGGAAGGGCCAAACTGGTTTACCAACCTATTAATGGCTTTCTGGGGGAGAGGGATTTCTTGACATTCTTTAAAGGAAAACAACTAAATCCACACTGAAGAATGATGGCATTTGCAATATCCAGAATACACTAGAAAAACTAGTGTGCAAAAGAAAATGTCCCTGTAATTGGGACAGAAAAAAAATGACTAGAAACAGGTTCAGGAATGACACTTGTGATGAATTAGCAACCAAAGACTCTCAAGGGACTATTATAAATGTACTCGACAACTTGAGGGGAAAAATAAATGTAGTGAATATAGAGATAGAAAATTTCAGAATATAAATAGAAACTTAAAAACAAGCACATGGAAATTCTCCCCAAACTCAACTGCTTGGAAATCTAAAAAAATTTTTATTGCAGATAAGTACACAAACACTGATCACCTTAACCATTTGAAGAAGACAGTTCAGCCTCAGTCAGAGCAATCATAAGGTTGTACAAGCCATCACCACTGTTTCCAGAATTTACCCCAATTCCACACCTTTATGTTGGACCCACTAAGCAGGTACCCTTTTTTCCCACTTCCCTCAGGGCCTAGTAAATTAGTTACCTCTATTCTACTTGCTGTCTGTGTATACTTGCCTTTCCTAGGCACCTGGTATAAGTAGAATCAGTATAAATGCCATCCCTTTGGTTCTGGCTGGTGGGACCTAGTACTTACAAGGTACATTCCTGCTATAGCCCCTACCTGAATATCCTGCTTGGTTAAGGCTAAACAACATCTTGCCACATGGATGTTCCACTTTCCATTATCTAGTCATCTATTGATGGGTATTGGAGCTGTTTCTGCCTCTTAGCTATTGTGCACAATGCTGCTGTGACTACTGGTATAAAAGTATTTATTTGGATGCAAGGGTGAGTGGGGGTTTGATCGCCAGTCTGCTGTGCTGGCCCTGCACCTGGGACAGGCTGAGACAGGGATTGAGACTGGACGTGGTGGCATGCGCCTGTAATCCCAGCACTTGGGAGGCTGAAAAACAGGAAAGATCGCTACAAGTCCAATGGCCTGGAGTGTGCAGGCTTGGAGTGTGGCAAGGCTGGAAGGCCTCTGTGCCCTTAAAAGCTCCCCAGCTGCAGAAAGTCCAGCAGTGCATTCTGGGATGCAGCAGAGGCCTCTGAGCTCTGCTCTGCACTGAAGTGCGCTCTCTCGCTCTTCTCTGTGTGGACTGGGCCCCGAGTTCCTCTCCTGCTGCTTTTTCCTGATCACTCTGCTCTGTCCAATCCCTTTGGTGTCCCTGTAGCTCTTCCTATCATGACAGACTCTGATTTTGTGCCTTGTCTTGGTGACCCAAAAGAAATTCCTCTTCTGCCTATAGCCCAAAGTCCCCTGAATGCTATGCTCCCCAGAATCAGACAGATGGAGAGCAAGTAAGACACGCTATGGGATGGAAAAATCTGCAGAGTGGAGGGCAGGGATTTTGAAAATGGCCTGGTTCCAATGATGGGAGGTTTAGCTCCTCAGCTGCAAAAGCCTTTGATGTCAGTAGATAGACAAAAACACTCCCCTGCAGGCCTTCATCCCTATTGAGCTCTCCTTGGTGACTGTGCTCTGGGGTCCCCAAGGTTGAGGATGCAGGTAGTTGCCTATGGTGGGGTGTGAGGCCTCCTCCTTCCTTTTCCTGCCCTCTACTTCACTCACTGACCTGTCTGGGACACTCAGGCAGGAGAATCACAGGTTCAGCCTGGACAGTTTATCAAGAACTTGTCTCGACATTAAAAAAAAAAAATGAAAAAAGAGATGTTTTCTCTTGTCATTCAAAGGATCATTGACTGAAAAGGAAGTGGCTTCTGCTCTTGTAGGAATGTATCACACCCTCTTTTCTAAATACGGACAAACAGCTGTATCTGCCCAGGCCCAGGGCTCCTTGCTTCTCGCTCACACTGTAGTTAGTCCAGTTGACTGATCAGAGGTACATAGCCAGACCTGTTCTCTTCCCAGGAGATTTGTGACGCTGATGTCAGCTGTTATAGGTGGGACAGACAGTGGGCAAGGCTCTGGGGGACCAGGGATCATTCTGTGCCTACACAACCACAGTTGTTCCCTCCCTGGTTCCCACCACCCTCTAGAGATAGAGCAGCCAAGCCTGTGCTGTGGAACGCAGCCCTGGATCCTCCAGAGACTTCTTCCACTCATAATCTTCAAGGTACCTCATGAGACCAGTAGAATTGGGCTTCCATGGTCCCTGATCCTGGTGCTCTCCACTGCCCATGACCTAGGGCTGCTGGACCAACTCATTCCAAACTGGAGGGCTTGAGACGATGGCAACCTGTTCTCTCATAGCTCTGAAGACCAGAAGTCCAAAATGAAGAGATGAGCAGGGCCACACCCTCTGAAGGCTCCAGGATAGGTCCAGTCTATGTTTTCTAGTGTGAGGTGGTTGTAACTACACTGCTTCAACCTCTTCTTCATCTTCGTACAGCCTCCTCCTCAATTTTCTTTCTTCCTTTTTTTTTTTGTTGTTGTTGTACTGGGAATCAACTTAGGACCTTGTGCTTAACAGGCAGACACTGTGCCTCTGAGCTACATCCCCGGCTCCTCTTCCTCTTATAAGAATATACATGAAGGCATTCAGAAACCCCCAGGGAATCCAGGACCAATCTCTCCTCTTTGATTCCTGAGCCTAAAATATAGCTCAGCAGCATAAGTGCCTGCCTGGCAAGCACAACGTCCTTAGTTTGATTCCCAGTACCACAAAACAAACAAACAAAACCCACAAAACGTTGATTCCTCACATCTTTTGCAAGAAGATGGTGTCCACTCTTTTGCCGTACAAGGTGACAGCCACAGGACCCAGCAATCGGGATGTGAACATATGTTTTGAGGAGCTGCCACCCAGCACCCTGTAGATCTCAACGCTCACAGGAGCCCAGCTCTCTGGCCCTGGCTGTTATCCTGGCATGCAGAGGTCGTTCTTTCCTCTGCAGCAACGGGCCCCTCCTACCTCCAGCAGCATAATCAGTTCATTCTTTGTCCCTTCTCTTGGCCTTCACCATCCAGCTGCTATATACTTATTAGTTTACTTCCTGTCTCCCTCAACTAGCACCAGCATTCCACAGGGAAGGAATTTTGCTTCTCTCTCTTCCTCCTTCCTTTCCTCCCTCCCTTGGTATGGTTTGTGTTTTTAAAGGGGAACAATAGAATACAGGGCACATTCTATATGATTGTTTTATAATGAATCAACCAAAGAAACAGACACAAAGAGTATGGGAAATCTGTCCACATACTAAAAACCAAAGACTCCAACTTAAAATCTGGATCCTAATGTCCTGTATGAGTCTAGCTGAAAATCTAGAGCTCGTAACAATGCCTCCACAAGTCTACTTGTGGAGGCCTAGAGTCCATGACAATGTCTTACATAGGCCTGCTTCACATATCTGCACCAGGAAAGCCCAAAGGTCAGTGGTGGAAGCTAGAAAGTCAATGCCAGTGGGATGGAGGATCTGTGCCAGTAGGCTGAGGGAGCTGCACTGGAGCCGGGAAACAATGCTCAAGGTAAAAACCAGAGCTTCCCCAAAAGGGACCAGAGCCATCCTCAGTGACAGTGAGGTCCCAAGGTTTTCCAGTGATGAGGAAAGCAACGTGACGAGCTTCTCCAGCAGACAGAATAGCACCATCTTCCCCTCTGGAGCCAGAAAGTGATGCTCAAGATGAGGATCAAAGCTCTGCCAAAGTCAGCTGCAGCCATTCTCAGTGACAATGAGATTCTAAGTTTCTCTGATAACGACCAAGTGCACCAGGAATGCCAGCATGATGAGATCCCCAGCAGAATAGCCCAAGAGAACTGGCAGCTTCCAGCAGCTTCCTTAACAGTCTTCCTACCACTTCTCTTGTTCCACCTCTTATGCTGCTGGCAGCATTCCTCAAGTGGGCCTCCCGCACCTAGCACCAGCTAGTTCAGTTGAGCTGAGTGTAGCGAGTTGAGCACCAGTTGGCAATCCACCATGTCCCTCCTCCCTTCTTTCTTTCTTTCTCTTTCTTTCTTTCTTTCTTTCTTTCTTTCTTTCTTTCTTTCTTTCTTTCTTCTTTCTTCCTTCCTCTCTCTCTCTCTCTCTCTCTCTGTTCCTTTCTTTCCTGTCTTCCTTTCTTTGCAGTGTTGGAGATCCAACAGGGCCTTGAGCACACCAAACAAGCATTCTGCCACTGAGCTGCACCCTCAGAAAAAAAGCATTCTCTAAAAAACCCCATCCTAGCCAAGTGTGGTGGTGCATGCCTATAATCCCAGCACTTGGGAAGCTGAGGCAGGAGGATCAGTGCAAGTTCGAGACCAGCCTAGGCTACAAAAGTGAGCTCAAGGCCACCCTTCTGGGCATGATATCACAACACCTATAATCGTAGCACTTGGAAGGCAGAGGTCAGAGGAGAGTTGCAAGTTCAAGATCATCCTGGGTTACAAGGTGAGTCCAAGGTCAGCCTGAACTGCATAGTGAGACCCCGTTTCAAAGACTCCCTCAAAAAAAAAAAAAAAAAAAAGTAAGTAATTTTTTTAAAGTATTTTAAAAAAATCTTTTATTTATTTGATACAGGATCTTGGACTCAAAGTGATCCTCCTGTCTCAGCCTCCCTGGCATGAGCACAGATCATGGTACTGGGGATCAAACCTGCGTCCTTGCTCTTGCCAGGCAGGCTCTTATACCACAGAGCTATCCCCCAGCCTGATACATTTTTAAAATAAATAATCCATCTAACAACTTCCACTCACGTCTCATTGTCCAGCTCTCAGGCCTATGGCCACGACAGACTAGAGGGCTTCTGCTGCTAGAGAAGGAAGGAAAGAGACCTGGGTGAGGCGGCTGACAGGTGCTACACTGCAAAGGGGCTAAGCCTGGGCTGTCCATTTCCAGTCACCCATGAGTTCCAGGAGCCCATGTGAGGACCAGGCCAGCTGCTTTATGCCTTATCCAGGGAGCATCACTGAGGCAGGAGAAGGGCAAGAGTACTGGAACAGGAGCCAGGCGTGGAGAGCTCCGGGGCTGACTCTAGTGCTAATTACTTGTGGCCATGGTTCATTCCCTCCACTTGTGGAACCTGTTAATAGAGAACTGAAATAGATCTGCAGCAGCAACATCTCTATCCTCCCCTTCACCTTCCCCTTCCTCACGGTCATCCCACTGCCATCTCACCATCCTCCTCCTCCTCTTCACCGGTGCCACCAGCTTCTTTTCCATGCTGACCACCCTCACCATCCCCATCTTCATCTCTGTTGCTTCCTCCACCCGCAGCACCACTGTCTTGGTCACAGCATCTTTGCCCCCAGCAGCAGTAGTAGCAGCAGCATCCCCGCCATGCCATCACCTTCACTACCCTCTTCACAGCTTCATCGGCATCATGGTTGCCATGGCCACCACCATTCACTGGCACCGCTGCCATCCTCCTGTGGTCCCCATCACATCTTCCTCACTCCCTCTGCTCACCTTGGGCACCTGCTGTTCCAGGCTCTGTGACTGACTGTGTGCATCACCCCACCTGGCCTTCACCGTGGTGGTGTCCGCCAATGCTATTCCCCACCATCACCCCCATTTTCAGATTGGGGAAACCAAGGCTCACAAAGAGCAAGTGACCTTCCACCAACCTATGCCAAGATTGAAGGGAAATCAAACCTCCCTGTCTCCAAAGGCCCCGTGCTACTTCTCCATCCTCGGCTGCCACCCACTCCGTGGGCTTCAGCCCAGTGTGACGGGGCCACTGCTGCGGTGATCGATGGTTAACCCTTTCCCCTGCCCACTCACTCCTTTGTCCCTAGGCCTGAGACTGAGCCCCTGCCTTTCCTGTCCTGGGATGGGAAGGCTCCCTCTTCAAAGCTGGCTTCCTGGGCAGGGCCTGCCTATTGATGAGGCTAAATTATCAAAGGGCCACATCAAAGCCTGCCAGGGTGGCTTTCAGAAAGGCAATTTACAAAACAAAACAAAAAAAAAGGACTCCTGTGGGGGCCCACCCCCCACCCAACTATGGGTGAAGCCTGCCTAGGAAGTGTCAGCTAAAACTTTGGTTTTGCTGCTAAAAGTGAGAGCTCCCACAGTCACTCCCACCCTAGCCTAATTAGCGCCTTCAGAGCTGAGACCTGGGCTCCAGGGTACAGGAATCCGGGTACCCTTGGAGGGTGCTGATGCAGGCAGGTGGACTAAGGGAGGAGCCAAGCTTCTACCTCCTCAGAACTCAAGGCGTTTGTCGTACCTCAGCCCTGCTGCAAGAGCCTGGATGGGTCAGGGGTCTGGCGCTCCCCAAGGACAAAGGCCTTGAGGCTGTCGGTGGCTCTTTGCTGCCCCCAGGCCCATGCAGCTTCAGAACCTTCTTTGACATTAATGTCCCACTGTAGGATTTGGGAACTGAAGTACTTCTTGCCTGTGTGCCCCCTCAAAGGATGCCTGACTCACTTGGAGCTGGGACACCTGGCTCTGGGGCCTGGGGCCTGTTCTGTCACTAGAGGTCACAGGCTGGAGTCACCAGGCCAGCTGACCCAGGGTAGCAGGGCTAATTTCCTTGGGGATTCTTTCTGCCTGGGGACTGAGTGGTGGCTCCTTGCAGGAGCTATCCTAGGGAGAGCGTTCCTGGTGGCCCTGGGGTGCTGCTCAGCATGACCTCAGGGTCAGCTTTTGAACAGGCTTGGACTCCTGGGCACACCAAGCTCCCAGCTCATTCATTGGCAACCTGGCTCTGACAGAGGGTCTAGGGCCTGGATTCTGGGTGTGGACGCCTCAGCTGAGGGCATGTGCTGGCCGTCCCCAGGTGTCCTCACCTGCACCACGGGGGTGATGACCAGTGTCTGAGGCTCCAGGCAGTGTCTAGGATAATCTTCCAGGATGCTTCTGTCTGTCTACAGCACCCACACCACCACTTGGACCAACATGGAGTCCCCACAGAGCCTACAAGACCTCCACTGCCATGACTGTCACCATTGACTGGTGGGGAAGCGGAAGCTAGATGCCTGTGCTCTCTGGATGTGGCGGTTGGTGGTGGTTGTGCCATTATTAGAGTTGCTACTGGTGCTACTGTCGCTGCTATTGTCAACAGGGGTGCTGTTGCTTTTGCGATTGTTGCAGGTGCCAATGCTGGTGGCAGGTGGGCCCTTGTTCTCCTGGCACCAGGTTCTGTCTAGGCGGCACTGCCTTGGACTCTAACCCAGGCTGGTGGCCCTTCCTCCACAGCCAGACTCTGGGTGCCGGGGAGGGTTGGGGAGGGGCTGCCCTGCCAGCCTGGCACACGGGCCGCTCAAGGTGCGCCAGAGTGCAGCTGCCCCCCGCCCTGGCCCTTTCTTCTCTCTTCTTTTTGTTCAGCCCTTTTGATTTGGGAACAAGGCCCCTTTATGTCGTTCGGGGCCTCGCCAGGCTCCCTGTCCCACCCATGGCTGGGGATTTCCTTTTCATCTGGTGCTGGGAGCCCCGGGCTCCGGGCGGGACTGCAGGGGGATTTGGTGGTGTCACAAAACCTGGGTGACTCAGCTTTCAGTGGGCATTGTGACCCTGAGGCTTTGATATTTTAAGTGGGAGTTGCAACAAAGGGGAGGCCAGGGGTGGTAGCCAGGTGACCGGGCTCTGGGGTTCTCTTGATGGTGCAAGCGTCTCAGGCCTGCCTGCTGAAGGGAGGCCCCAGTCCCAGGAGTACTATTCTGTTTCAGCGGGAGGACTGGCCTGTGACCCCAGACTCTTAAGGATGACATTGAGCATGGCGACTGTCTCAGGCCCAGGGTTGGGTGTTGGGGCCGGCTCTCCACCTGCCCTGAGCTCCTGGGGTTTCCCATGGTCTATGGCCACAGCCACTGTGCCCAGCACAAGGGTCTGGACAGATGGGAGCCCCCAATGTAGAGCCTGAGACTTCATGTCCAAGGGAGGCCACAGAGGCCACCTATACCCTTTACTGTCACATCTACATCTATGAGACACAGGGGCCATTTGGACATAAATACAGTTGGACTCTCCTGGTTCTGAAGCCTTAAGATAGTATATTAGCATTGTTTCCTTGCCTCAGTTTCCTCGCCATGAGGGGCAGCCTTGTGGCTAGCATCTCAAGGGTACACGACAGGGGTGAGGTGGGCTGAAGAGGGAGAACACAGCTCAGACTGTCCAGGGTCCAACCTGGCAGGAACATTGGCCTCTTTGGTGACCTCCAGTATTTTCTGCCTCACCTCTGCTGAGTGGGCAGGTGACCCATTGAAGGGACCCACAGTAGGCACTGGTGCCTTCCCAGGCCCATTCAAGCCCATGACCCACAATCTGCTTTCCAAGACAATGTCTTCCCAGGTGTTCTAGGAATGGCAGGTGACTCTGGTTGATCAGAGACAGGACTGCCCAGGGCACACAATGGCTGGCTAGAGTGTCACAGCTGGTCCTGAAACCAGGGCCAGTGGGCTTGGGCAAGTCACTTTGCATCCTCTAGTCTCGCTTCCTTCTCTGTAGAGCGGAGGACCTGCTGTTCCTAAATGCTGAATGCCGGGCCACTTCCAGAGAAGAACCTGTGGTTTGAAAGTGCCTTGGCCCAAGGTCTTTCTGCAGAGAGAGCAAGCCTTGAGGGGGAGACACCTTGCTTTACAGGACAGCTAGGATTCAGGACAGACAGAAGCTCAGAGGGAGGGACAGATACCCCAGAACCCTCGCCTTCCTGGTGCCTCTGCCAGCTGTGTTGCCTGCTGTGCCTCGGGGGGTACAGGGAGCAGTTCATTGACACAGTCCCTTACTGCTCCCTAGAGGAAGAGCTGCCACCATCTCCATGTCACCCCCAAGATGGCTGAGACCCAGCATTCAACTTTCTTCCTGAACTTAGAACAGTGAGTGGCAGGGCGGGGCCTCGTGCTATGTCTGCCACACAAGGGAAGTGCCTGGTGCCATTCCAGGTGCGACAAGGTCTATCTTGGGTGACTGACAGAGCCTGGACCTGCCAGGCTGAGGGAAAGGCTCTCTCAACTTGGAACACTGAGATGGCAAGCCTGGAAGGATACAGGTCAAAAAGTCTGGGACACTGTGGGAGTCATGCCAGGGGTGGCATCGGAGACTCTCATGTGTCCCTGGGGTCCTAGGTGCCTCTCTGTTAGCTTACATCACAGCTCGTATGGGGGTACTGAGTACCCCCATGCTGCAGGTCCCCTGAGAAGTCTTGGTGGAGTTCTTTAAGATCCCTGCATATTCCCTGGCCCTCCTCCCACCACGGGTTCTGTGTCTCCTCCCCCTGAATCCAGGTGGCAGTGGCCCACTTGTCCCCAACAGAATTCTGTGGGAATGATCTCCAGGATAGACTAGAGGCCTTGAGCTCCTGCTGTGTGCTCTGCACCTGCCCCTCCCAGGGCCTGGTGGCCCTGCGACAACGACGATGCTGAGCCCAGCCCCTAGCTGGCGCTCCTTGCAGGTGGTCTATCCACTCCTCCATGGACGCTGCTCCTGAGTGCCCCATCCAGGCAGACCTGTGGCATCGGAGCAGCCTCACAGACAGCCAGCATCGGGGTGTCCTGTTGTGCATAGTCCTCAGGCCCAAGCTGTGCGTGAAAGAGACTTGCTGCCTCCATGTTGCCCACCAGAGCAGTCCCACGATGGCCATGTGCCACCGAGTTCTGGGGTGGCTTGCTATGCAGCTTCAGTGACAGGGACAGTCTTCCCCAGGCAGATGAGAAGGCTCGACAACAAATCCTCATCCAGGGCCAACCTGGTTAGGTTAGTCCAGGGGGAATCAGCTATAAGAGACGGGGTTTCAGGGATGGGCCAGAACAAGGGCCTATGAATGCCCTGGAATTACACACAGGCACTGTGTGCTTGTGTGAGAGACTGTTTGGGTGAGAAAAGCTTCCCAAGCTGTAAAGGTTGTGTGTGGGACACACGGTTTACAAAGACGGTATTGCGATTTTCCAGAAGAGCCAGGCACCTGTGGGGGAGGGGGGGTTGACCCTGAAGCCCCTCCCCTCACCCAGAGGTGGGTCCTGCTCCCTACCTTAAAGCCAGATGTGGTTCTGAGTTGCTTTGATCAACCGAATATGCTAGAAATGATGAGGAGCCACATTCAAGACCAGGCCTCGTTGTCTTGGGGTGGCCGGGACCCTCGAGGCACCAGGCTGAGCCTAGGCTGGGTGCAGGAGGGTCTGAGGCCTCATGGCAGACTGGAGCCTCCTGTAAAATGAGGCAGCTGAGACTACCCAGCCTCGCTGGTACCCGCAGAGGACCCAGTGAGGGCCCATGTGAGATCTGAGAAGGCTCCCCAGGTTCTTAGGGCTGTGAGGAACCAATGGTTTCCTAAATAGAGCAGTGTGTGCACCCCATGCGGCTGAAGTGTTATAGGCAGTGAGATCGCTGAGACGCCACCTGGTAGCGCCCTAGGAAAGGCTCCTGGGTGGCACCAAAAGGCCCTGCTTTCCTGAGGAGCCAGGCGACGCTGCCCTGTACAGCTCGCAGGGGCCCCTGAGGAGCTGGGTGATCCCCTGGTACTATCACATCAGCACCGTTCTTGCGAGGCTTCCCCACCACCACCTCGCCCCCACACCCCTCACTGCGCTCAGCCTTGTGGCTCCTCTGTGAGGCAGATGGCAGCAAAAGCCACCATCGCAAAGAGCTGGGTAGCGCCCCCTGGAGGCTGGGGCTGTCCCGCGTGCTGTCAGCATTAGTTCTACGGGAGACGGGTCAGAACTATCTCTGCTTTATATGGACAGAGGAGAGAGATCAGGCCTCTCACCGTGAGCCCATCTCGCCCTGTCCCCTTGATTCCTTCTCCGAGTCACCCCACTAGAGTTGAAGCACTCAGGGAGCCAGCCTGGAACAGAACGCCCTGGCTGCGACTTCGAAGGAGTCCAGGCACCAGCCATGGCGCCATCCCTTTAGTGAGTATCTCCCTCCGTAGGTTAGGGGACCAGCCAAGGCTGCAGCCAGGGTCACATCACGGTGGATGGAGCTGATGTCCCTCACAGTGACGATAGGGAGGCTGCCTGTGAGACTCGGCTGTCCTCTGCCAGCTCAGGGCTCCACGATGGGGCAGCCTGGACCCCACCAAAAGCCGAGAGAGAAGCAGCACAGGCGGGGAACTGGAGCACAGCTGGTCTGGATGGGGCGTGGGAACCGAGGGCCCCAGGACTGTGTGGCAGGAGCTCCCCCAGGGTTCAAGTTCGGAGACAGCTGCTTGGATACACAGCAGGGCCGGGCCGCATTACTGACACAGGCACAGCGAGACTCAGGCACGCGTGCTCCGGGACGCTATCCGACACGCACAGCCCCGGACACTCCTGCATCCCTAGAGCCTGCTCCACACCTCTGTGAGGGCAGGGACGATAGCCAGGTGCAAGCATGTCACCCTGGGCTCAGCAAATCGTCACTCCTGGCTCTTTTCTGCCTGCTGTTCAGGGTGAACAAGAGCAGTGGGAGGACACAGCCACATTCAACAGAGGCTCCAGGAGATGGGAGGTCGAAAGGAGTTGGATGGGAGTGGTCCAGGAAGGCTACTTGAGGCTGGGGGACTGTGGGGCTGGTGAGACAGAGAGAGAGATAGAGAGAGAGAGAGAGAGAGAGAGAGAGAGAGAGAGAGAGACAGACAGAGAGAGACAGAGAGAGACAGAGAGACAGAGACAGAGATAAACTACAACCCCAGCCCTTGCTTTATTTTGAGATAGAGTCTTAACTTGATAAATTACACAAGCTGGGCTTGAACTTACAATCCTCCTGTCTCATACTACCAAAGTGCTGGGATGTGGGACTGTTTCAAAGGCCCCATCACAAGGGACCCTACATCCTTGCCTGCCTGGGACAGACCTGTTCAGTGTGGGGTCCTGGCACGTCCTTCCACTGGGGACACATCCCCTCACCAACAAATATGGGAAATGAGCTGTAGACACTGCTTCCTGCACACGGTGAAGCCCAGCTCACCCTCCGAAATCCCACACAACACTTTCTGATGGCCAGCCATGGCTCCGCACCCCAGGAGCTCCAGCTTCCGGGGCTCTGCTGTTGGCTAGTGTCTCCCCAGGAAAGCCTGCATCTTGCAAGCCATGGTCTCTTGCAGTGTCTCAGATTCAAACCATCTGATCCATTTTCCAGCAATCATGTTCCAATAAGGAAAAAGAAACATACTCTTAATAATGATTTTATTGAGATTCATATATCCTGATCATGATTATTTCAATTCATTACCCAGGTAAAAAATATGAACGAGCTACTTTACATTATTTTTCATAGGCCTCAAACTCCTGTGTACATTTTACACTTACAAAAATCCCCACACAAAGGCTTGGTTCTGTTCAGATCTACTTTTCTGCATTTAGATTTCCTAAAGCATATGGTCAAGAAAGTAGATTTACATATCAAAGTTGTTCCAACATACATAAGACTTTTTCTAGAACTAAACTGAGTGTCCATTTTATTTTAAATTTATTTTATTTTCTTAAACCTCATTTATTTGTTTGTGTTATGGCCGGCTCAGCCTTCCCTGGGAGTGGGGAGGTGGGCGTGCAGCATGTGGTGCCTGGGATTGAGCTGCGGTCCCTGCGGTGGCCTAAATTTTCCTATGCATGTGCTTTAGACTGCTGAGCCATCTCACCAGCCCCAGAGTGTTCATTTTAAATCTAGATTGTAATTAAATGAAACTAGAGGTTCAGTTCCTCAGTCAAGCTCTCTGGGTGGCAGGCGCATGGTCCCCACAGCCCTGCCTACCATACTGGACAGCACAGGTCTAGGTTCCTTCTGTTTGTTCAGTTGGGTAAACTGAGGCCTCAAGTGAGGAAGTATTCTGTCTAAGGCTTCCTAACAGGTTCTTCCTGAGCTGGAACTGGATCATGCTACTCAGTGCTGTGTCTTCAGTGTGTTCCCCAAGTTTTACGTGAGGGAGACTCAGTCCCCTAAACCATATATTACAGTATTTGAGAGGGGAAGCCTTTGGGAAATAAGTGAGTTTACACACGGGCTGTGCTCACATGACAGGTTAATAGATGCATAGGTCAGAGTAGTATCACCACATGTCCTAGAGATGCCACTGTCACTCTCTTGGACCTCCTAGTCTCCAGAACAATAAGATAACTAAACCTTCTTGTCTTAGTTACTCTTCTCTCATCACTGGGACAAATACCAACACTCAAAATGAGGGAAGGAAAGGTTTATTTAGCTCAAGGTTACTGGAGGTTTCAGTCCATATTCAGCTGGCTCCAAGGCAGAGTGGCACATGGCAGAGGGCAGCCGTGCATGGCAGCAGCTAAGAGCAAGAGCGCAGGGAGAAGTAGCAGCAGCTCAAGCAGCTAACTTCTCTTCCTTTGAAATGCAAATCACCTGCCCCAGGGGAGGTGCAGCACCCACACCCACAATCATCAATTACAAATTCCAGAAGCTGCCCCATGACTGAATGAGGCTTTGGGGGGACACCTATACACACACTATAACACTCCTTATAGATTATCCAGTCTCGGGTATTCTGTTATAGTAGCAGAACAGACTAACATGAATTCAGCTACATGAATGCATAGCTAAGGCTGGCTCAAGACAGACGCCTTCTCCATTAACCCAATTTGAATGCTTCCTTGGAGTGGGGACGCAGTGTGGTGCGGTGGGCAGCACCTTGGGCATGCTGTGGGCTACTAGGGCACGGGGTTTGGAAGCCTGATTCGTCTCCACATAGGCAGCATCCCTTCTTGTGTAGCCAGCGTGCTGAGGTTAGAGATTGAGCAGGGCCTCTGCACTTCAGTTTCACCAGCTATAAAATGGAAACAGGATGCCAAGGACAGCAAGCTTCCCCAGAGGGGCTGTTCATGGGCAAGAGGTACCACAGAGATGCCCTGGAGAAGCTGGCTGCTGCAGGCCACGTGAGACGCACAGGCAGAACTGTGTCCTCTAGACAAGCCCAGCCCTGCCTCTCCCGTACCATAGTGGGACTTTATGGGGGACAGGGCCTTTGCAGAAGGGGTCAGTGAAAAAGAGGTCATCCCGGAGGGAGGTGAGCCTTGGTCCAGGACAGGTATCCTGATAAGAAGAGGAAGTGGATGCACACCCCAAGAGGTAGGCAGAGACGGAAGTCAGGCAGCCACGGCTGAGGATGAAGCCTGGGGTGGGAAGCTCAGCTCAGCGGACACCTGGACGGAAGCCTCCTGGCCTCCAGAACTGCGTGGACTGAGTTTCTGCCCTAAGCCACCTGGCTCATGGGACTGTGCCACAGCAGCCCCGGGAAGCTGAGGCAAAATCCGAAACTCAGGAGGCACCGCAGACTCGCACTCTCATCTAGAGCTTTGACCCAGGAGGTCAGCCCTGCCGAAGCAGGAGAGCCTAACCTTGCCCCACAACCTGTC
>PVKN010013242.1:0-20112 GCA_004027915.1 Capromys pilorides | reverse complement strand
AGACCAAGATGACAAGTATTTCAAGCATGGTTTTAGTATCACGCATTGTTGTCCTCAGTGTAGTAAGAGGCAGCTGTTAGAAGGGAAAGAAAGTAAGCCTGTGGTGCCATAACAATAGGAGTAAGTGCATCTGATGGACTTAGGAATGCACCATGTTTGGGTTTTCCATACTAAATTTTATATATTACCTCTAAGATTAGACTTTAGCATAAGAAGACTAATTTCTTTTGACATGATCAGGAAGACTGTTTTATGCTATATAATAGTTCAAGATTCCATTTTGCTGTTCTCATGCTATTGTACAATAGGAAAAAGAATGACATTTCTTGATATCATCTTTGACATTTATAGGAGAAAACATTTCACTGTTGTAGCCTTGTTTGCTCCTATATTGTGTGATGTGCTATAATTTTTTTAGGCATCTGTGAAAAATCAGTTGGTAGTGTAACTACAATGAAAAAGAACATGACCCAAAGGCACTCTCCATCTTATTCTGACACCAAAAGCACTTACCAGATCATTTTTTGTGGCTCAAAAACTTGTAGCATTTTAGAAGACAAAACTTTACAAAGTATTTCCAAGATGAACTATGTAATGAATTCATCACAATCAAGAATTTTCCCACATATGTGCTGTCAATGAAGACGCATCTACCATGCACCAGCAGTGTTTGTACTATAGCAGGCCTGTGTAACATGCCTACAAAATTTGCTACATTTATAACTGTAATTTGCTACATTTATAAATTGTTTGCTTGCAAATGAGACTCACTATCCCAGAGTACTAAATCCATGACTATAGTTTCATTTAAATGTTCTCTAACCAGTTCCACTAAAAAGTCCAAAGACTTTTGGAGGGTACTGAGTGTTACTCTCCACCTGGGGAGTCACCTCTTTAGTATGAGCTGCTGTGGTGTGGCTGTTCCCCAAATCTGGTTGTAAAGCCTGAGGTCCTTATGGCCCTCCAAGTATCCCTCTCCTCACACCTACCCACCAAAAAGCAATCTATTCAGAGACTTCTCATACTGTTAAAGGTGCATTTTAACAATCAAATTCCCAACAGGGACATAAAGGAATTGTTTCAGTTCATGCAGTTCATGGTTTAGCTCCAGTCATTCTGTATCTTAGAAGTATCTAATGGTTAGCTCCATTGAGTGTCTTAACCCTAAAATATGCTTTCATAAAGTCACTTTGTATTCACTTACTACTGTCTGGATCTAGAGAAAGTGACACAGGAAAGAGCAGATGTCTGTGACTCTAGGATAGCTAGTGTCAAGACTTCAGATGGAGAACAGATCCTATCACACAGCACTGGTCACCCACAGGTCAGTGGCTTGTATCCATCCCCACTGCAGATGGTCACTTTTCATCTCATACCAAACCTGATGTAGGCTTCAGTCTGCTTTCTATATGGCCTCAGATGAAATCCACTCCACAAAGCAGTGAGAAGCAGGCACTCTTTATTGAAAATTTTGAAGGTCGAAAGAAAATGATTTTGCTTTATCTGCACCACCTGAAGTCTTTTCAAACTGCTTGGCCTCTGGGAATCCACTAGCACCCAGATACCTGATACCAAACACATACATAATATGTATACATTCTATGCAAATCCTAAGAGTTATGTGTTTCCCCTGTATATGTAAAACATTTCTGAGAGAAGGCTAGAAAAGAATGATCTGGCCTACTATGCTCCAGGAAACTGCATGTCAAACTTTTGTTGGTTATTCTGCACCTTATAAAAGAAAAAATTTTTATTTCCTATGTATTCACCCAGCAGTAAGTGGAAAGTAACACAAGGCTTTCCCCATATGCAAATGAACTAAACATAATGTCTAAAAATGTAAACATTTCATGCATAGTCTTTCTTCTACTCTCTTCTTTCAAAAAGGGAGAGGGAACTCCTAAGGCAGCCACAGGTCACCTAAGTGTGGGACACTCCCCCGCCCTGCTGGCTTTTGTTCCTGCAGGTACTTTGAGGCCATAGCTCGGGGAGAGATTCCTCCGGTGAGAGAGCATTCTGAACGAGTCATCTCATCCAACTGGACAGAACTGACGCCTGAGCTGTTAAAGATTCTACATTCTCGGGTGAGGTTCTCACAGCAGCACCAAGGGACATGTGGGGCAATGTTGATGTGGATACAAAGTCCATTTATCCCTCTGCCAGTCACCTGGCCACTGAAAGCTGCCTAAGGTTCCCTCAGCCTTGGACTGGAAGGAAGACTTCTCTTAGAATACGCTAGATGGTGAGCTGTTCTGGGATCCCCACAGGTTTCTCTAAAAGCTGGCAGAATGTCAGAAGCTGTGCTAACCCCTCCTTTCCTGAAAAATACAGGACAGCAGTTTCTCAACAATGTCTCTCTGGTGGGCCAAGACCATTCCTAGGAAAATGCGAGGGACACAGCTGGAGTCTTGTACAAATAACTGAGCAGGGTCTGGAGCAAGAGACCCAATATCTTGTTCATAGCTCTCCACTAATTAGTGGCCTCAGGTCTCATTAGTGGTCTTCTATCTGTTGGTTTTATTTTCAATTGCCCTATGTGATAAACAGGGGCACATAGGCATAAATTGGATCACAAACACATCTGAAACATGAGTTCAAATGTAATGTAAATGTATATATCTTTCCCATAATTCTGACATCTGAAGCTAAAAATTATTAGACTGTATCACTGAGCCCTGAAAAAAAAAAAGAACTGAGAAACAGTCCTCTGGCCTCCCTGACACCTCCTCCTGTCCCTTCCATGTGCTGGGGATCCCAGGCTTGTCCTGGGAGCTGCTTCTCCCTGTGACCTTCCTCCCAGCTCATCCTCTCTGTTGTGTCTCGCACTGCCCTGCAGGTTGGTGGCAGACTGATCATCCATGCAGATGAGCTGGCCCAGATGTGGAAGGTGCTGAATCTCCCAATGGATCTGTTTAACAGTGTGATGAATGTGGGTCGCTTCACAGAAGAGATTGAATGGCTCAAGTTTTTAGCCCTTGCTTGCAGCTCGCTTGGAGTTGTAAGTTTGCTTTTTATTTTCTTTCTTTTTCCCTTAAAGGTGTTTCTCTGTGCCTGGAAGGACAGTCCAACAATACACACAGTCTGCTCCAGGGATGACAATGAGTGTGCCTCTTGTCTTCTACTCTCAGAATTCAGGTCATTTCTGTGCTTGTCAGCAGGATACAGAAGCTAGGAGGAGGTAGAACAATTGTCAGGCTCCAGAAAGAGTTAGCCAAAGTGTGGCTTTTTGTTGAGATTTTTTTTTTTTTGGACAGGGTCTCACTGTGTAGTGTAAGCTGGCCTTGAACTCACTTATGTAGCATAGCATAGGCCACCCTGGAACTCACAGCAATCCTGCCATCCCAAGTGCTGTGATTACAGGCATGTGCCACCACACCGGACCTACTATGGTATTTTGATTATTTACTCAGTCATTACCTTCATATCCATTTTCATTGCACTCCACCCCCTCCATTCATAATTCCTAATGATAAACAAGAGTCAGCTGTGTAACAAGCTTTGCTTACTTGTAGGTTCCAGACACCTATAGAAGGGCACCTCTACAGACTTTCAGAAAGGAATGCAGCCTATTGGGAACTACTATTAGATAAACAATTATACACCAAAAGTTGAAAGCCATTCTCTAAGCAAGAAATGAGAGAAGAGACTATTTCTAGAATTATATTCATGACATCAGCATAAAGGGAGGGAATGTGTACAAATTGATGCCTTTTCCAAATTTGACCTGTTTAATAAAAAGAAAAGCCATTTTCTATTTTCCTGCTTTGGAGCAAAAGATGCTGCAACCAGTTTTTGTACACACTGAAAGCTGAAGTGTCTAACTTGTAGAGTCATTCCTGTTAAGCACTATTATCACTTAAAAGAAATGAATCAGAAATGTGACTTTATAATCCCTGAAATAATGCAAGTTTAAGAATTGAGTCATTGCCTATGCTCAAATGAAATGGTATGAAAAGATAGTTTGAATTGCTTAGTATATCTAAACATGATCTTTTCTTTCTTCTTAAATATGCTTAAAACACATATCTGACATTTTTATTTCCTAGTAAATGTAGCAAAAATAATGTAGTCCAATTTTTCTTATGGATTTCCCCTGCACAATCACTTCTTTAGGAAAAAGGAAGGGGGAGACCATTAAGTTTATATTTTTTCTTTGTTGTCCTTTATAGCAACATTGTATAATGAAAGAATTACTGTTCTCCAGAAGGGAGGAAAATGGAGTAGATGGGATAAATGAGCTGTCAATCAGGACTGAGCTCACTTCTTTGAGAAAGAAAATAACAACTCAAGGACTGGGGGAAACCACCAAAGGAAAAATTAAACAATTAGCAAATCTTATGAAGTTGTCCCAGGGCTACAAATGTGTTCATCCCACTTCAGAGATAGTTGGAGGAGGGGCAAGACATATGCCTTCTTATTTTATCTGTAGTGAATTGTGGTCTTCATGATCTATTCCCCTCACAAGAGATGGAATAAAAGAAATAAATAGATTCCTCTGATTCTAGAGATCAATCTGATGTAGTAACTGAAAGTGTCCACAGGAGAATCGCCTGACCTCCTCAGTTGTACCCGCTTCTCTCCAAGGTGGCTAATGGGGGCTCAGGCAAAGCATGATCTAGAACCCCGGCATGGCCAAGTGAAGGAGTCTCTATGTCCTTTGGTCTTCTTTAGCCCTCTGATCTCCATGGCAATGTGGCCACCCATCTAGCCACTCAGTAGCTGCTTACAGTTTAAACCTTGGTGTTTCTGGGATTGGTCACAGCACAACGGTGTGTCTGACCCCCACCCTCTGGGACTCCTCTCAGTTTATAGTGGCACTGAGGAGCCCTGAGGTCCCTGACACATTGTTCTCATCTGCTGCCCTTAGTGTTACTTCATAGCCCTTTGCCATCTTTGAGATGTCTGAGTTGTTCCCCTTCTTACGTCCCCATGGCCCTGTTTCCCCACAGTGTGAATAGCCACAGCCCAGCCTTCCCTGAGTGTGGAACATTGTTTTTCCTCTGACATGCCTGCCCCTGAAATTGGGAGGGGACGCCATGAGATGAACTCTTTCCTTTCTTCTTTCCTACCTTTCTTCCTCCCCACTTCCTTCTTTCCTTCTCTTCTTTTCTTCCCCTCCTCTTTCCACTTGTGCCAGGGTCTTCTCTAATTGCTAAGTTGCCTAGGCTGAGCTTGAACTTGTAGTCCTCTTGCCTTAACCTCCCAGAGAGCTGTACTTATAGGCGCATACCACCACATCTGGCTGAACTGTATCTTTCTAATTCCTTCCTAAAACAGTGAGATTCTCTTACTTCTAGCAAGCTGTTATTCTATTCTCCCTTCCTTGTCTCCAGTAAGATGGCCTCATGCCTTCCTCTGGAGAAGAGTTCTGAGAGATCCCGAGGTAGCTGATTTTGCCCCTTGCCATCTCCATCAGAGAACACCACAGGGAGTTAGCCTGAAGGTCTAATCTATAAACAGAGGATACCCCGTGAACCCTGAAGCCAATACCCAGCTACCCATGGTGGTGAATCTATGACATATGTGCTGCAGCAGGTACACAGAGCTCTCTCTGCAATAAAATCATGAGTTGTATGGGTTGTTTTTGCTAAATTAAAACCTAAGTGTTTGCATTTAACTTCAGTGCTGCACTCTGTAATATTTATTTACCTTTTTTTTCTGTATTTAGGACAGAGTCTACAGGGTCTCACTGTGTAGATCAGACTTGTAGTGATCCTCCTGTTTTCAACCACCCAAGAGCTGGGATTACAAGCCACCACGCCCAGTCGCAATCGTGTCACATGCATCCTGGGGGCGGGACTGGTACAGTACACCTGTATCAAACCTCAGCCAATGTGCTTTGCCTAAGCAGGAGCTTTAATCTGCTGAGCTATCAGGCTGGCTCTGCACTCTGCAATAAATAAGTGGGTTTGGGTTTGCACTCTGGTCACTCATGTCTACAAGGTTCATCATTACTGCCTTTGGTATCATGTTGGCAGTTAGTGGGAAATTAAGTATGGGGTTGGTCAGTGCTATGGCCTGAAGGTTTCTGTTCCTTACAAATTCATATGTTGAGCACTAACACCAAATGATGATATTAGGCAATGAAGCCTTTGGGAAGTGATTAGGTCGTGAGTGTGCAACCGTCAGGAATGGGACTTGGGCCATAAAAGACAGAGCCTGCTTGCCTTTTACACCATGTAAGGACACAGGGAAAAGGCACTGTGTATGAGGGTTGCCATGCCAGACCCCAGATCTGCTGGCACCTTGATCTTGTATTTCCCAGCCCACTCCACAGCATGTGATACATTGCTGCTGTCTATAAATTAATCGCTCTAGTTTACTCACTGTAGAACGTTCCATGGCAGAAATTTTACTGTAGTTGCTACCAAGAACATGGGCTCCAGCCTTGAGCTTGCTGGCATGGTTCTGAATACTACAGTGGGTAGTAGACTAGTGTCTCAAGTCTCTTTCAAAACCTGACCACCTCCTATTCGAATCACTGAGACTGATTGCGAAAAGGAAGCATCTAAGGGTATCAAGGATCAAAATGGAGGACAGCTCTTGAGAAGTAAGAACATTTTCAAATGGGAAAGGGACAGGGAGAGAAAAAAGAGTTTTAAAATCAACCAAACACAGGACCAGCCAGGCAAGCACAAGGTCCTGAGTTTGACTCCTGGTATATTTAAAAAAAGAATCGAAGGGAAAAAAGGGAAGCAAAGTTTGTGTAAATTAGGAGAAGAAGAAGAGTTGAAGGGAGGGGAAGGGAATTCCAAAGACAATAATTTTTAAAAAAAATGTACCCACAGTCCATACTAATGCATTGTACACTAAAAAAAAAAAGAAGTTGAATACAAAAAATAAAGAATAGTTTGTATGTGAAATGGATAGACATGTTTGCCTAAAGGAATGACCTTTATTATGTTAGCAGGTGATGCACCTTTTGAGACTTTCATATCTGGGTTTGGACTGGCCAAATAGCTCAGCAGATTTAAGCGCATATCTGGGTTTAAAGATGAGACACATAAGCTGCTTAGAATTACCTCTGTGGATTGGATCTCTACCTGATAAAAAGGGTAAAAGAAAGGAAGGGAAAGAAAAAAAGAAAAAGAAAACAAAAAATGGAAACAAATGTTTTGTAAAATAGAGGGAAATAGGGGTTGAAGGAAGGATGTGGGAATGAGAAATTAATCAAGAAACATGATGTATCTTGTACCATGTAAGGTACAAATTCCTTGTATGAATGTTGTCATTATGTACCCCTAAGATGTGTCAATAAAATTATGTTAAAAAAAAGTCTTAAGCAAGAGAATAAAGATCTCTATTGTAGAGTTATTAAATATTTTAAAACATGTACAGGTCAGAACTAATGGCATGTTTTGGGAATAGCCAGGAACAGTGATCCCCAGGGTTGAAGCCACCTGCTGCAGAGTCAGCAGGGCTGCCCTGAGGAAGCATCATACACTGCACAGTGTAGCCAATAACCTCTCATTGTCTGGCAGTCCTGGGGCCCGAGTTGGAGATCAAGGTGTAGGCATTTCTCTTCCCCTGTGTTGCTCTGTGCCTTACGTCTGTGCCTCACTCTGCCCTCGTCTCTTCTGATAAGCACTCCAGACCTAGGGGTCAGGGCTCACTCTAATGATTTAATTTTAATGTCAGTCACTTCTTAAAGGTCTTTCTTCAAGTAGAATCACATCCTTGGGTTCTGGGATTTGGGGCTTCAACATAAACCTTGGAAGGAGCAGTATAGCCCATTACAGCACCCTCCGGGGGAGCATGATAGAGCAAAGAAAGGGGACAGGGCATTTTTAGGGAAGCAGAGAGAAGGAGCCATGGATAGAATGAATGCAGTTCAGTGCACGCACTTCTGCTTGCAGCTCCACCCCAAAGCACCTCACACTGACTTCATCTCATGCCTGTGCCTGCACAGTCCCTTAATAGCCTTGTATGTGACTGCCCCCCCAGAGCAGGGTGGGGGTAGGGGTGGCTGGAGCGATGTATGCTTCCACTGCCCTTCTCCACATCTCCATGAGTATGCTGCCAGAGGGCAGAGTACATGGAAGCCACCTGCTGCAAGCCCAACTTTGCCATTATGTGGTTTACTATTTTTAAATTACTGTGCTCTGGAGATTCTGTTTCTTAAAGTATGTTTGTTAATGTAAATAAACAATTTAAATATTTACTCAATTAAAACTCATTCTATTTAACAAAGATATTATTACTCTTGCCATCAAGTAAAACTATCGCTCCAGAAAGATGGGCCAAGTTTATTCTCACCCTGACATGTCTCTTAACATCTAGACTTAGATCCCTGAGTGGTAGCTGCCATTGAAGAAATACCTAGACATTCAGAGTATTCAAGGCAAGGAAGATAGCAGAATAGCAACATCAGCCTTCACGGGAAAGCAGTTCTCCTCTGGCCAGTTGTGAGCGAAGACATAGCAGCTGCCAGCTCCTCACTGGTCCCCTCAGTTGTTCTCTCAGGACTGACTTTTCACTCACCCCTGGAGGGTGTTTAAGTGATCTACACATCGTTGGTTTCGGAAAACCAAGGAGACAGATGTGCTGACCTGTTCTTTCCTATTCAGAGCTAAACAGCGTTTTCTTTAAATCATTCTTTTCCTTTATCCAATCAGTTCACAGTTCTTTTCACTCCTAAGTGTAAAGCCAAGGCTAGATGTATTTTAAGACATGGGATCCATTCTGAACACAGCCTTTAATGTTTCAGTTTCATTGGAAAGAGTGTTTCCTTCTGTGGCAATTTTTCTAATAAAACTTCTGGCACTCAACATCTGGTAATTTCCTTTGATATCACCAGGGTAAGGATCACGTAATTGAAAGTATGAGACACTTCTGCTTAAATGGGTTCATAAGCTTAAAAAAAATGGGTTTATTCTCATGTGCAGGGTCATTTTCCAGCATCTACAACCCCTACCTTCCTAGGCAAGTTATCGTTCTCTTACCTTATCTTCTGTGGCATTGTCCCAAGTATCTTCCTAGACCAAGGGCTAGGGAGTTACTTAAACCTCTTACAGATAAGAATCAGAAGGCAATAGAAAGAAAAATTAATTCTAAACCAATAATGTAAAACCAATTCCCCACCTGTAGTGAAGTTATTCTGATTAAAGTAACAAACATATTAACGTATACCACAGTCCATAAATTTAACTCCATGAGAGGAGCCCTCCAACAGAGAAAGGAAAGAAAAACATTTAGCTATTTAATATTTTTAGAACGAATTAAGTGACATTTGAGTGTAAAAATGTCAAACTTTATAGTCTTATATCATGACCACTTGGTTTTATGAAAACAATAGTTTTGTTTTCTTGCATCTGAATTGGCTTCAGGAACCTAGCCTGAAAGAGGGATTTAATCCTCATTTTATCTTCCTGTTTTATAGACCATTGCCAAAACTCTCAAGATAATATGTGAAGTTTTATCCTCTGACCACGGTGGTGGGCCTCCCCGGATCCCTTTCAGCACCTTTCAGTTTCTCTACACATATATAGCTGAAGTGGACGGAGAGATCTCTGCATCCCATGTCAGCAGAATGCTAAACTACATCGAGCGTGAAGTGTGAGTAACCTTCTACCAACTGGGAGTGACAGTACACTGGGAAAAATCATTTGGCAGGCCAAGCTAGCATCAGGCTACTACTAGACATGGCCTCATAGTGCCTTGATTTATGTTTTTACAATGATGTGAAAGGACTACCTTTGAGTAGAAACTAGCTTCAGATTTTGAGTCGTGATCATTGCCTGGGCTGGAAGTTTGCAGTAACCTGCATAGTAAGATGTGAGCTGCAGCTCTCAATCAGCCAACCTTATGATTTCAATGCAAAATGATCAGTACTCTTCAGTGTTTGCATTGCTAAGCTGTTATGTTTAGCAGCTTATGAGTATTAAGTGCATTTTTGTTTTGTGGGGGGGCAAGATGGTGCACTCCTGGAATCCCAGCCACTCAGGAGGCTGTGGCAGGAGGATCACAGGTTTGAGGACAGCCTTGGAAACTTAGTAATATTTGATAATAAAATAAAATATGCCAGGGATGCAGCTCACTGATAGAGTATCCCTGGATTCTATCCCTAATATGGCTGAAATTTTTTAAAACTGTATTTTCAATCTATCATATTTTCAACTTGCGATGGGTTTCTCAGGACATATAGACGAGCAGCATCTATGTATTGTACTGTTCTGGGAACACAGAAGAATTGTGAGGCACACGAAATATGATATAAAGGCCTGGCATGGTGGCACAAACCTGTGATTCCAACACTTAGGAGGCTCAGGCAGGAGAATCACTGAGTTTGAGACCAGCTTGTGCTCAACAATTCAGGGAGTTCAAGGCTGTCTGAATAGCATAGCAAGACTTCCCCCTCCAAAAAAGGGATGATCTGAAAAAGACAAAGAAGGGGAAAGAAAAGGATGATAAAGATAAGACAGAAGGCTGAGGCCAACAGCAGTAGGAGTAGCAGCACTTGGGATCATGTCAGAGATGCACAATGCCAGGCTCTACCTTGGACTTGCTGAATCTAAGACTCTGGGTGTGAGGTCCAAAAGTTTTAGTCCTCATCAGGTCCCTGGGTGCCTCTGGCTCAGCCAAGCTTGAGCATTGGAGGAGGAAGGAGAAGGAGAAGGAGAAGGAGAAGGAGAAGGAGAAGGAGAAGGAGAAGGAGAAGGAGAAGGAGAAGGAGAAGGAGAAGGAGAAGGAGAAGGAGAAGGAGAAGGAGAAGGAGAAGGAGAAGGAGGAGAAGGTGAGGTACAGGCAGTCAACAGATGAGAGGGAAAACTGATGGAGCAGGAACAGCAGCAGGACTCTTTTTGAGTGAGATGTTTACATATTGTCTTAAGATTAATTGTTAAATGAACTATTTCTAAATATCTATTTTCCCAAACAGAATTGGCCCTGATGGCTTAATCAAGGTGAATGACTTTACCCAAAACCCCAGGGTTCGGCTGGAATAAAAGTGCAGTGAATTTTGACAATTTTAAAGGAAGATACAGAGACGATTGCACTTCGGAATGGCTGAACCCGATACATCAAGTCAGTTTTCTTGTACAACTGGTACACACTAATAAATATATAAAATCAGAAATGGATGGAACTGAAATGCAAAATTGTTAGAACGAAATATCTATGATACAAGGTGTCTTAGTTATTTTTCTCTTGTTTTTGGGACAAATACTTGACACTCGGGATTAAGGAAGGAAAGGTTTATTTGGCTCATAGTTAGAGGAAGTTTCAGTCTATACCTGGTTGGCTCCAAGGCAGAGCAGCACATGGAAGAGAGAAGCCATTCATAGTGGTGGAAAACAGTAAAGAGCAAAGGGAGGGGCAGCAGCTGTGGCTACTAGCAAGCCTGTTTTCCCTCCTTACATTGTCATGAAGATTAACCACCCAGCACAGGCCAGGTGTAGCCACCTACACCTATAATCCCAACATTAGAGCTTCTTCAAGGGCCTAGCCCTATCTGACTGCCTATAATATTTTTATCTATTTTAGAAGTCCATAGCAATTGTGGCCCATTGTTTTGATTCCTTCTGTAATCTAAAACTGTTTGAAAAGCCGAAACACTTCAGGTGAAATCTGGCACTGTAATTCATTAGGAGAGAATGAAAGCTTAATCTGCCTCAGTTTCTTGGTGTATCAGTTTTTCTTTAGTATGACCAAAGAATTTAAACAATCCTGGCTAAGAATAGGGACTGAACTGGGGCAGAAGAGGGAATCTAATTTTGAAAGGTCCTGAAATACCAAATTAAGTTTGTAAATATTACAGAACTAAAAGGACCCTTCCTGCATTTGGGTACCAAGAATGAAATGAAAAACAATCTCAGTAGCCCTAAATGAATGAAGCTAATGAAACTACAGCCATCACAGTCTATACTGGGCACAGATATAAGGTTATTGATAATGCTACAATCATTAGTTGAGACCAAGTACAAGCGCTCATCTTCCAAGGCAACTGTTGGTGTGCAACAGTTTCTTCCCTATGACTATGTTTCCTGTAAGCTATTAATATTACTAAGTCATAAGTATTTATGAAAATCAGACTTCATAGCACATCTTCCAAATCAACCTGCTTTGGTAGTCACCTCATGGTGGAAAATAACTTCACCCTCTACCTAGGTTATGGCATGTCAGTAGTATCTTAAGTACCATATTAATGATAATAGCTAACATTTATCAAGCTGTTATATGCAATGTACTCTACACAACATACAACACTACACATACGTTTTAAAATTTTTCTTTATCACCAGACTTATGAAGTCAGTGCTATTATCTCCATTTTATAGATGAAGAAACATCTATAGGCCAGGCGCGGTGGTGCATGGCTGTAATCCCAGCAGTTGGGATGCTGAGACAGGAGGATCAGTGTGAGTTTGAGACCAGCCTGGGCTACAAAAGTGAGCTCAAGGCCAGCCTGAACTTCATAGCAAGACCCTGTCTCAAAAAGACAAAAAACTGAAAGTCTTAGAAAAATTGCTATTTGATATCACTGGTGAGAAAGAATTTGAATAAAGGTCTTCTGACTTTAAAAAGCGTATATGCTTGTTTGTATGCTCAGTACTAATATAGATATGAGACTTCTCTCCAGAGAAAATTCCTGGCATTTAAGTGCAAATAGTTTATTTGAGAGGAAATCCCAGGAATGGTAAAAAATGATACATAAGAGTGTGTTAGCCTTCCACTACTATGACAAAATACCTGAGAAGGTTAAAGGAAGAAATGTTAACTTCTGATCATAGTTTCTGAAAGCTCAGTGATTGGCTGACTTCATTCCTTTAGGGCTGTGGAAAGGCAAGCCATTATTGTGAAAGGGCTTGGTGGAAGAAAGTTGATCTCTTCATGGTGGCCAGAAATCAGAGAGGGTAGGAACCAGCTATGGCCCCCATGTCATGCCTCCATTTATGTACTTCCTTCAAGTAGGTGCCAGCTCCTGTTTCCATTATCTCCCCCAAATGCCAACAACTTATGATCTCATCAGAAGGTTAATCCATAGAATAAGTTAGAGCCCATGTTATTCAATCACCTTTAAAAAGTCCATCCTTTGAACACATCAACTTTGGGGGTGGGGTGTCTTTTTAAAGCTATGCCATAACAAAGAATAAAGTAGTGACAGAAAAAAACAGCAAAAGATTTGTTTGTTATCTATCTAGTTACTTCTTATAACCCAGTACTGCTTGGAAACTCTAGGAGCTTGTGTAGAACACATCTCAGACTAAAGGGTGAGGAAGCTCTTCCTGTCCCTTTTTGGTTAAAGGTTGCTCCTCACCAGATCTCCCACCCGTTATTGTCTGAAGACTGCTTCAAGGGGTACCAACTTTCTTTATTTCTGATTTGCCTAAACTTGTTCCTTTTGAAAAAAAAAAAATGCTTCTCCAGGTAAGAAGTCATAAGTAGCCACCAGCATCTGCCACTAAGCTTTAAATGTTTTTAAGCGTTCTAACCAATAGTATTATTTCTCTTCTTCAGTCAGGCACACATCTATGGAAGCTACAGGGAAGTGAGATTGAGATTATAGTGCATTAAAATCCACACATGACTCACATGCCTAGCAAGCACATTGCTCCCAGCCACTGTTTCTTCCCTAAGGGATCCTCCCAAAGGCTCTCTTGATCCTTGACATTAACAGACTCTGTCACATTGATCATACTGGCTTTATCATGCACAGAAATACCTAAATGCTACAATGACACCAGCTAGACTGTCAAACTAAGATATTTGGAACAGATGGTTCATATTTCCATTTTAGAAGGAAAAATATTCAGGAAGCAATAAGTTAGGATTTCATAAAGAAAAAGTAGTGGGTTCTTTCCTAAATTAGACTATTTTGATTAAAGCAAAGACTGCAAATACATTTAAAGCATCAGTGGAAAATGCAAAGACCATGGCTCAATTCCATTTTCACTATGCTCCATGCTCTCCTTCTTCAACTAGGGACTCACCACCCTCAGTCAGCAACTTCTGGGATCATCCAAGCTCCGCAAGAGAAAAGAAAGAGCTGGACAATCCCATGTGTATGACTGGCTTTCAATTATGTTAGAAGAGGAATCTTAACCTGAGATTCTCAGAGAAGCTTCTTGAATACTTCTGATATTATAGGTAAATGCTTCAGAAATGTGCACATTAGCATTTTCTGTGGAAAAAAAATTACAAAGCCTTGAGCAAATTTCCAAAGTTGTATGTGATCTCAAAAGGTCAAAAATCTTTGGTTGGAAATAACTCCAAAGGCACCAAATGAATTTGAGCAAGGCAATAGAGCAATGCCTCAATCCTTTCTAAGCAGAACTGAGCTCATGCTCCTAATGTGTGGCATTATCCACAGCATCTTATTTTTTGAACTTTATATCTTGGCTATAAATCTGTGTTTTTAGTTTAGGCCTTCATGTATTTGCAATTTGGTTGTCTCCTCTGCAGTAGAACATGGTCCAACATGAATAGAGATTTTCACACTTCAGAGATGAGCCAATTGGAAAAGTTATTGGTTTAATGTATTGAATTATAAAAGATTGACCAGATCAAGAAATCTCACTACCACGTCAGGATCACAGGTCCAGTCTTGGATACTTTTGGGCACTCAAGTAGCTATTATTATCAAAGTATCACAGGAGAACAAACAATGGTTGCTTCATTTATTTAATCAAATAATTTTAAACTTCCTATTATGTGCAAGGCACTGTGCTAAGCATTGGCAACATGATCCTGAGCAAGGTTAGGTAGGCACTTACTTTAATAGATTACATTTAATAGATTACATTCTACTTGAGATAACAGCACATAATCACACAATTATAATTCGTAGAAATGGTGCCATTCCATCAGAGTATAGATTATAAGCACATTTTAGTGATGGTGAACTTTTCAGAGACAAGTGCCCCAACTGCAACTCAAAACCTACTTATTTATTGCAAAGCAACAACACTGGAACTAAACCTGAATACTAAGAGTTCTGTTTAGAGAAACAACACACACATTAACATTTTTAGTCTTAAAAGAAAAATAACACTCATGTCATAGGTTTGCCACCAAAGGCCTAGTTTATAGAATTATAGAGGTGAAGGTAAAAGCTTTCTTAAGGAAGAAACATGATGGCAAAATCTTGGTCTATAGCATCAGTTACCACAGACAATAGAACTATAGACCATACCCTTTCATAGAGAGCCAGATTCAAATAACTTAGTAGTTGACTCAAGTTTCTTGCAAGTAGTTCTACAATATTACTGTTATTGGGTTCTGGAATGCTGTGGACTCCTAGAGATGCTTTCTAGGTTCTAGTCCTGAACAAAGAATTGGTCATAATTCTTGGTCACAATTGGTCACAATTTTGGTCTACAAAAAGTAGCCTGGGTCACATTTATTAAAGGTATTAAAGGTAGGAAATATGCTCTGCAGAGTGAGTGTGGGCAATTAAAAGCAGGAAAAATAGTACACTGTACTGCAGGGCAAGCCACTGAAAGCTTAGAATTCAGGTCTGATCTAGGTTTGCTTGATTTCTCAGAAAAATTGAAGGGAGCAGTTTCTGATTGCTCCCAGGTACAGGGCTTAGAGCTGTTTTTCTGCACATGTGTCATGGATTTATGTGACTGACAGGTCACTGCTCACTTGTCCATCTCACTGGCCACACCCTAATCTCCTGCTTCACTCGATAGTTCAACAGGCCCCCAAATAACTTCTTTGCATTATCTAGTAAGAGAACATTGAGAGAAATGGGCCCATAAGCTTCCCTCCTTAATTGGATCTCTCCCAACAAATCTGCAGGTACAAAACTCAAACTGGAAGCAATGTATATTTCTACACCTCACCTGACTTTCTAAGTCTTTTCTCCTTTACCTCCTATGTCTCCAGAGCAAGTGTAAGTGGTATCATCCTTAAAAGTCAGTCACTGAGACAAGGGCTGAGACTACATGGGAGAAGGGAAAACTTACATCACCACCTCTCCCACCCTCTTCCCTCTGGCTTCCAACGCCTTTATATTGCATCCATATTTCTTATCAGACTGGTCCTGGCAGGAAACAAGACACTGGCTGAGACTGTGAAGATAATTAAGAGTTCTACAGAGCTATGGACAAGGAAATCACCAAGGAGTATTAGAGCATTCAGGA
The DNA here is from genome assembly GCA_004027915.1 of Capromys pilorides. Taxonomy (NCBI): domain Eukaryota; kingdom Metazoa; phylum Chordata; class Mammalia; order Rodentia; family Capromyidae; genus Capromys; species Capromys pilorides. Next base: position 4,027 of record PVKN010013242.1, on the reverse strand, counting down.
CCTAGCAAACCATTATCATCCCTAAGATGGAAGGAACAAAGGGAGAAAGTGTTTTATTGGAATCTGGAGAGAACTAGAGCCCCAGGGGCTCCTAGGAAGAGGTGCAGAGTCCAAGGCTCCTAGGTGCAGGGTCCAAGGTTTCACTCACATGGTGTTGGGATGGAATAAACCAAATTCTCTCCTCTTCCTCCTCCTCCTCCTCCTCCTCCTCCTCTTCCTCCTCCTCCTCCTCCTCCTCTTCCTTTACCCTTATCTTCTGCTGGTTGTTTATCTCCAGAAGCTATAGGGCAAGTATGAGTGATGTCATCCTAAAGGTTAGTCACTGGGACCCTTAAGGAGAAGGGCTGAGACTGAATGTGGGAGAGGAGAACTTACATCCACATTTGTCTTTGCCCTAAACATCCTCTCCACCTAAACTATAAAGATTCAGATAGGAAACAGGGCTTGCAGACCATAGGGTTTCTGCAGCAATTATGTTCTGCAGTTGTGGCACAAAAGCAGCTGTGGATAATACAGAAACAGAAATGAGTATGATTGTTTCGTAATACATATGCCTGTTCACATTGAGTAGACAGTTCATCCACTTAGACTCACATTGATTTCTGGAAACACCCTCACAGATGCTCCAAAATATAACCCCCAATTCACTAATATAGTGTCCAGAATTTAGCTATCTTGACTAGTTGGTTTTGATAAGTTCTGGCCCTAGTAAAAACTGCTAAATTATTATGGTGGTCATCTAACATGGCTGAAGCTCTTAAAAGTTTATGTTCCCAGTGAAAACTTCCTTCTCCTTCCCCACTTCAGCCCTGGATACAATTTCCTATCATCTTTCCCCCACACATAGGAGAGGCCCCAGTCAGCTCCTTACATGTAATTGAAACTGCCCTTCAAACTGCACACCTAGCAAAAGTCCATAAAAGCCTCAGCTTCTTTGTCTCAGGTCAGAGGATTTTCCCATCTGCCCTTGATCCTCTCCATGTCTTTGAAGTTAATAAAGACTTCTTTTTATCTTTTCTTTGCTGCACTGCTAAAAAAACCTAAGAAGTTTCTTCCTCCCCCAAGTGGGAATTGCTGTTTTCAGAATTCCAGCTTTCAAGATTTCAACATTTGGGATTTAGAAATAGAGTCTTTCAGGATTATAAATCTACTTGTTTCCAATAAAACTTTATGACATTTGCAATTTTCACATGATTAAATATTGTTCTTTTGACTTAAAAATTAAAAGTGCAACACAAAACAAAACACCCTCACCTGTTGAATAACAATAACATGGCAGCAGGCTGGATTTAGCTAGCATCTGCATCGTGGGACCTGCTGCTCTATACTTTTTGCTGCATGCCTATTGCAGCCTTTGGCCATCCTCATTCCTCTAGGACAATAATCCAAGTCTCTAATCTATGAGGACTGCCTGCTGCACATATTTCCATTCCCATTGTCACAGGGGCCTCTCCTGGTCCTTTTTCCCATCATGCTGTCCCCTGTATGTTTAGAATATTTTTCTCTGCCCTCTTTCAGATCGCAGCTCATTGCATTATTTATAATAACAAATAAGACAAGGGTGAGCATAAAATTACAAACAGGTAGAGGAATGGAGACTGAAATACCCCACAGCTGTTTTATAATTATATTAAAGAGAAAATAACGAGCCATTAAGTGAAAACACATTACAATGATAGGTATCCTGTTTTACTATTGATGAGTGATTTTTTTACTTATCTATATTTTCTAAAAAAATAAATATGTACTAAGAAAAATCAACCTCTTACAAAAATCAGCCTAAGAACAATGCTTAAAATCTGAGGCAAATGTGCTAAATACTTGTGAGAGGGACTTGAAAAGGTTTTTCACCTTAATCTAATTCAAAACTAATGTACCAAGTACTCAGTGTTCTAAAGCTCCTCAATATGAGTGTAAAATGCATTGGTAGATTTCATGTATGTGTGTATGTATGTATGTATTCAGTATTTTAGAGAAGAATCTACAGGGTGTTGCAGGCGCTTTAATTCGCTGAGCTATTTGGCTGGCCCTACATGGGCAGATTTTAGTCCCTGGTATTTAGTATTGATTGTAATACTTAAAAAATAGTTTTCTCCTAAAAAAAAACTAGGAATCAACCGAGTTACCTTCTCAATTTGACTTGAAAATTAACTCATTAAACAGTGCTTTAAAACTAATGACTAGGGCCGGGTCATATAGCTCAGCGGATTAAAGCTCTGACTCCTTCCCCTGGGTGCACTGAGAAACACCTGAGACCTGAGACGGGTTGTGCCTGTGTAATCTCAGCTCTTGGGAGGCTGTAAACAGTCCATCACGATGAGTCCAATCTAGTAGTGAGACACCCTGTAGATCCTTTCCAAATTAATCAATCCAGTGACTAATCCCTATCACAACTAGTGCAGTTTATCAATGGTAAGCATATTGTGCCATTGTTCATCAACAGTAATTACTTCCATAGAAGAATACATAGCCAGCACCATTTTGAGATGCGGCCACAGAGAATAATTTTTCAATTGCCATCAGAATTAGGCAAAGATGAGTACTGTATGGACATTTTAACAAAATCGTTCAAAACAACTGACATAACTGTGAACTAAAAATAAAGAACTAAGACCCAAAGAGCAGAGCCCAGTGTCTTCTGCAACCTATCCGTCCTCTACTCAGGTCCTTTCTCTCACGCAGGATGTCCCGGCTTCCCCAGATGCTGGAAGTACCGCGTTCCTTGCCAAAGGCCTCGGGAATAAACTCACTCACCCACTCCACTCAGTGTCTGGGCCCCGCCCCTCTACCCCGCCTCACCCCTTCAGCCTGGCCCCGCCCCTCACCCAAGTTGCTACTTGGCCCCGCCCACCCACTTCTGCCCCGCCCATCAGCCTGGCCCCGCCCCTCGTGCTTTTCTTCGGCTTCTCCCACCCTGCGGCCAAGTGTGACGAGCCCCACAGTTCGGTCTATTGCGCACGCGGGGGAAGCGGGCAGCGCGTGAGAGGCTGTGGAGCGCGAGATTCGGCGGGCGCCTTCCCGGAAGCGGAAACCCAGGGGGCGGGCCAAAGCGGGTTGGGAGCGGGCGGCGGTTAATTCTTTTTGCTGTGCGGTCTCGCTTTCCTCGGTGTGGGCTTCTCTGAGGCTGCGAGAGATGGTCAGGTCCGGAGCTCGGCCGGGCCAGGTGAGGGCTGCGAACCGAGGGGTCCATTGTGGCGGGTGGCGAGGGACTGATAGGGGTTCTTCGGCCTGGAGAATAAACTAAAAATAAAGACGAGGCGGCTGCACTGGAAGGGGACAGAGAAGTATACCGAGAGCCCTCAGTCCTGCCTCCTTTCCGGACAGTTCTGTTGAGGTTGTCCCGATCCGGGTCTGGCCGTGGTGTCGCGCCCTTTGCAGTCCCGCCCTCGCCGCTTGTCGAGTGACTTCACCTCCTCGGTTTGGTACCTCTTCGCATCAGACCCAACTTCACTGTTTTACAGCCAGTGCTGTAGGCTCATCTAACCCCCTTGCTGGTGTCTTCTAAGAAGTCTTCCAATTAGTGTCTCTTCCTTTAGTATTACTCCTCAGTGGTACACTCCTCGATGCAGCAATTTGATTATGCTCAAGATCTGATGTAAGCGCACTTCTTTGGACAGGCGACCGCAGCTGGTTTTTTTTTTTTTTGGCCTGTTCAGCTCCTTCCTCCAGTGCCGTCCTCTCCAGCACTACTTACTCATTTACCCTGTAACGCTACGTGCTCGGTGCCCTCCCCTGCTTCCTGAAGGAGGGCATCCAGGTCCTCCTGGAAGCCTTTGGAGGCCTGACATCCTGGCGTTCACCTCCTGATCCTCAGCTCGGGGGCCGTCTTGGAACCTGCCTGACGCTGACATTTCCATTTTCACACAGGAAACGTTTGTTCACTATCAATGAGTGCCGAAATAACTGAGTGAAAGTTTTGTGATTAGACTATCTGCATAGTGTCAAGATTCTCCCCTCAGCCCTTTTAATAACTACAGAGATAAAACTAGTAACCCTACAGTGAAGAACTTGGCAGGCATCATCTTAA